>BRDA01052123.1:0-23516 GCA_036984385.1 Crenuchus spilurus | reverse complement strand
ATTAGACACTGAGATGCACTGATAGCTAGATTAGCCAATGAGACATGCTAACAACAAAATTAGACACAGAGACATGCTGATGGCAAGATTATTACTGACAGATTAGGCATGAAATGTGCTGGTGACCAGATTAGACCTTGAGATGCTATGAAGGCTAAATTAGCCAATGAGACAATCTCAGGACTAGATTGGACACTGAGACAAGATCAGCCAATAAGATGTGCTGACAGCAAGGTTAGCTAGTGAATCACATTGTTTACCAGATTATATTTAGATGCTCTGGTGGCTAGATTAGCCATGTTTTGTTTCACAGAAAGCAAAAATGTCCTTTATGTTATGTTTTTTACACTGAAAGTTGAGTGCAAATGTAATTAATTATGTAACTTGTAATGTAATTACAGTTATACACATTATAGCAAAATAATGAACAATTCTACTTAAAGTTAATGTTGATATTGATAACGGGGCAGCACCAGTAATGATCCTGATGGTCTCTGGATAGTGTGTAAGTGTGTGAGGTAGCCAGTGGGCAGCTCTAAATTTGGACACAGGCCTCACTGGCTCACTCAGCTCTATATAAAGCAGCTGCTTCACGAGCGAAAGAGCTATACACATCTCCATCATCTCCAATTACACACACACACACACACACACACACACACACACACACACACACACACACACACACACACACACACACACACACACAGTACATATATACATACACATCTGCTCGTGGCAGCTATTGTTCAAATTTGGGACATTAAGCACTATGGCAGGGACAGAATCTGCAAAGCTGAATTGAGATAATTTTGTTTAGATTTTTGTTCATTTTATTTGTATGAATTGTATTAGTGGTACTTTTATATGAGTGTTTCTCACGGTGCTGTAAATGTTGCACCAGGTTTATATAACCTTACACTGCCTTGTGGTTCAGTCAGTGGTGTAACAGGTTGGCTTGAATCGTGCATCATAACTGCACATTACCTGTTGCATATTAATCTCAGCAGATTTATTAGAGATGTTATTTTTCAGATGTCTTAGGAAATAATAGACCATCAGTCATGAGAATGTGTGTTTATTATGTGCTGACAGCTGCTTGAGCTGCTTGAGGCTGTGAAATTATTAGCCTGTCCAGCTGAACATCAGTAATTCCACCATAAATATGGGCAGAATTTCAGTGGAAGGCTGAGCAATATATACTGGGCAAATAATATAATTTACAATACTTACAGACATTGCTACTATTATATATGCATTAAAATATGTATATATCTCAGAGGGAGCCAGTGAGAGAGGGAGACAGATAGAGAGAGACTTTGTAACCGAACACTGCTTCCCCACAGAGCTTATCGTTAAACCTGTGGAAGCTGCTGGAGGGATATCTACTGATCTTCTGGGCTTGTTTCTTTATTGAGAGGATTTTTGGTATATTAGTTTTGTTCCACACTTGTTTCAGTACAGAGGGGCTCTCTCAAACACAGAAGAGATTCATGGCTATTTTGGTGACTACACATTCATAGCAGAATATTATGACCACCTAGCTTGGAGTGTTCTTTCCGATCTCTGATGCTCCTGTGTTCATTATAGAGGTTCAATGGTCCACTGTGGTGTGTTGATTGCTCTGTACCACTCACCAGAGTCACCACTGTTATTCAGTTGGGAGACACTCAATGCATGAGAAGTTCATTCTCAGTACAGCTTCACTACAGCAGCTCTAGAACATCCCATAAAGTTAGTGGTTTCTGAGATGCTGCCACCACCATGCTTAGCTGGTACACTATTATCGTGTCCTTTGGTCCTTTGTTTATGATGATGGTTTTACACTCTGCTACAACTGACTAGTGTGCTCACTTATTTATACATGCAGTAAACCCTGTCAGGTAGTATTTGTGACATCCTGGGCCTAGGGCTGCCATAATTAGTCGACTAGTCACGATTATGTCGACTATTAAAATAGTCGACAACTAATTTAATAGTCGATGCGTTGTTTGTTTGTTTTTTTTACTTTCTTTTTCTCTCCAAACTGCTGCATCTGACTTTCTGTCCTTGATGCACATACATCTCCGCAGTAGTGGTAACCAGGGTAAGCCATGGATGATGTCACAGGACGTTATACAGACAGGCTCATCACGGCTAGCCAGCAACGGAGCTCAAAAGAGTGGGATCATTTTAAGAAAATGAAAGAGAAACGTGTGCAGAACTTGCCTTCCACGTCAGCACAACTATGATGCACGAGCACCTGAAAAGGAAGCTTGTTGTGGCTGATTGTGACAATGATGAAGAGGGACCGTGATCAAGGTAAGCTTAATTGCTAGTTAGCTGCTAAAATTAGCGTAAACAGAGAGTTAACTTGCTGCTTACTGATATTTATAGCTGTAAAAGTTAACATTAGCGATGACGATTTGATTCATCAGCCTTAGCACACATTCATGTGTTTTCTGTAACGTTATAACAGTCATGTGTTTAACTAGCAATGCTAATGTTTTCTAACGTTATGTTTCAGTGCTACGTTTACACTAAACAGTTAAATAATTGTTTGTTGCAACAAGCTGCATATTTCATTAAAGGTTTAATGAACTATGGTCTTAATTGTTTTTATTTTTAGCTAGCATACAGCTGAAATCTAATGACGGTTATATAATAGCAGCTGCATTCTACTGTGATAAGCTGCATGTTTTATATTCAATTAACGTATGATCTGATTAGTCGACTAATCTTAAAAAATAATCGGTGATTAGTCGGCTATAAAAATAATCGTTTGTGGCAGCCCTACCTGGGCCTTCACCTGACCTCCATGTTTTTTGGACTGTGGGAGAAGTCCAAAAACCGGAGACTACGGAGGACACACACAAACACATGGAGAACATAGAAACTACACTCAGATGAGGATCTCAGCAATGAGAGGCAAATGTGCTAACCACCAAACCACCCCTGATTAGAAGTCATTTTCACAAAGGGATATATCAAATAACCTCTGTAAACCGCATGACATAAAGAGAAACAAATGTGAATACAGCGTCATGTCATGTCACATCAACAGCCTGTCTGTATTTCCACATATTTGTAAACTCGAGGACATTTTTGTAGTCACTTCCTTTACGTTAATACATGGCATTGGGATGGTTTAAATTGTTTTACATGTTTGTGGTTGAAGCCCAGCATGCAAAGTGGTCCAAAGCTGCTCTAAAACAAAGAGATAAGATATTTATCAGACAGACGGAAGCAAAAATCAGGTTTCACAGCCTTCCTAAACATTCAGTGGCAGGCTGTTATGTGTCATGTCGGCTTATCTGTCAAAGCAGCTGGAGAAATACTACTGACAGTGTTTTAAAAAATTTTTTGTCTGACTTGGGCTCAGCTTTGTCAACCATATTGTTGCTGTTGGGATAAAAGCTCAAATCTGTGAAACAATGAAAATGGGTTCCTTTTCTACTAAACTTACCATTTTGGACTTGTAAAATATGCATTAACATGTATTTGATTAAATTACTCTGCGGTGACATTGATGTGGTGGTGGTGTGTTAGTGTGTGAGCTCCTGGAGATGTTAAACACTGTGTCCACTCACTGTCC
The DNA here is from genome assembly GCA_036984385.1 of Crenuchus spilurus. Taxonomy (NCBI): domain Eukaryota; kingdom Metazoa; phylum Chordata; class Actinopteri; order Characiformes; family Crenuchidae; genus Crenuchus; species Crenuchus spilurus. Next base: position 19,942 of record BRDA01052123.1, on the reverse strand, counting down.
ACTTTATTAGACACACCTGCCTTGTTGGTTCACCTTGTAGATGTAAAGTCAGAGACAGAAGCTCAGCACAGTGTGTGTTGGTCCTCTAGTCCTTCACTGGTGACACTGTTGGCTGGTTGCTGCATTATTTTCACTCCAGCAGTGACACTGAGGTGTTTAAAACATCAGCAGCTCTGACACACACTAACACACCACCACCACATCAGTGTTACCTCAGTGCTCTGTGGTGGTCCTTTGGGGGTCCTGACCACTGAAGAACAGATGGACAAAAGTGTAGAATTACAAAGTACATCTATATGGTCAGTGGAGCTGATGAGTGTAGATAAAAGCAGGTGGTTTTAATGTTATGGCTAATCGGTGTATATTACTCTTTATTGTAAAATCATCTCCATCAGGAAGAAGCATCATTGGGGCAGGTTTGACTGACTGTCTTCATGGGTGCTGGGAGACCACCACTGCAGGCGACCTGCAAGAGGAAATGATTGGTTGGTGTGAGGCAGCCGCTCTGCAGGGCAAATGCCAGCTCATGGGGGGGGTCGGGGGGTCGCACCTGCTCCTTCTCTGACGTACTGCAGAAGGTCTGAGGCTATGTTAACATGACCAGCTTTATTGCTCAATTGAGATTTAATTTTTTTCTTTTGCTTCAATCCGAACCAACCATATGACCCAATGTCATATTTGCCCCAACTCCATTGTCATGTTTGACCCAACTACAATATCATATATGACTCACCTACAATGTCATATTTGCCCCAACTACAATATCATATTTGCCCCAACTACAGTATCATATTTCCCCAAACTCTAATGTCATGTTTGCCCCAAATCCAATGTCAAATTTGCCCCAACTACAATGTCAAATTTGTCCCAACTACAATATCATATTTGCCCCCAACTACAATATCATATTTGCCCCAACTACAATATCATATTTGCCCCCAACTACAATATCATATTTGCCCCAACTACAATGTCAAATTTGTCCCAACTACAATACCATATTTGCCCCCAACTACAATATCATATTTGCCCCAACTACAATGTTAAATTTGCCCCAACTACAATATCATATTTGCCCCCAACTACAATATCATATTTGCCCCAACTACAATGTTAAATTTGCCCCAACTACAATGTTAAATTTGCCCCAACTACAATATTATATTTGCCCCAACTACAATATCATATTTGCCCCCAACTACAATATCATATTTGCCCCCAACTACAATATCATATTTGCCCTCAACTACAATATCATATTTGCCCCAACTACAATGTCAAATTTGTCCCAACTATAATACCATATTTGCCCCCAACTACAATGTTAAATTTGCCCCAACTACAATATCATATTTGCCCCAGCGACAATATCATATTTTCACCGGCTACAATATCATATTTGCCCCAACTACAATGTCATATTTGCCCCAACCACAATATCATATTTGCCTCAACTACAATGTTAAATTTGCCCCAACTACAATATCATATTTGCCCCAACTACAATGTCATATTTGCCCCGACTACAATGTCGAATTTGCCCCAACTACAATATCATATTTGCCCCAACTACAATGTCGAATTTGCCCCAACTACAATGTCGAATTTGTCCCAACCACAATGTCATATTTGCCACAACTACAATGTCATATTTGTCCCAACCACAGTTTAGTGTGTAACTGTTTCTTCTCTGATGGTTTTTGTAAGGTTGTAAGATTCACTGATGAAGTTGTATCTCTGCTAGCTGGTTGGTGTGTGTTAGTCAGCTAAAGTCCAGCCTGGACGAGTACCATTTTCACTGCATGTGTCTGTGGACTGTTAGTGGACGTTGAGGCTGTATGGTGGTGAGTCACTGAGCAGTGTTGGGGGAGGAAGGTGTATACACACCCCTGTATGTGAGAAAGCTGTTCAGTAGCTGTCTGAAGTGACTCAGTCTATAGTGTTCAGTGTCCCCTTCTAATCACCCTCACCACATCCTCATAGTGCACACTCACCTACTTCCACATCACCATACATGTTCCTTATGTGTTCCTAGTGCAAATGATTAAAATATTTAATCAGGATTCATCTTGTTATATTGTGTAGTTATTTGTGATTAATTGTGATTAAATATTTGATCAAATAAAAATATAGTTTGATTTCCTGGGCCGGCAGAACCAGCAGGAAAATGGTGCTGTGAATGAATGGCATTCCCTGAACATCCATGTCTCTAGTGCCCTTGAGCAAGGCACCTAACCTCATCTTCTCCCCAGGTGCTGCCCAATGCTGAGCACCAGTCAGTGCTGAATCTGTGAGTTACAGAACCTGACAACTGGTTGACAAGGCTCAGCACCTTCTTCTATATGGCATAATGGTGTAGTGGTGGAGTACATGTCTGTGATAGAGGGTCCCTAGTGACAGACCCTCAGCTGTCCACACTATCTGCTGTAGACTGTTCTGGTCTGAGATGGAGCAGTTTCCAAAGCAGGAAATTATACAACTCTCCAGGATGCTCTCAATGGTCAATCTGTAGAACATGCAGAGTATGATGAGTTGTCCATTTGCTTATATACCAGTTTATTATAAAGTGTCTAAAACCCTAAAATAGTGCTGGGCGATAAAACAAATATTGATTTGTTTCATGATAATTTTTCCCTCAGTGACGATGATAAGCCGAGACAATAGAATTCAATAAGCATTAATGTTCGTTTCCATTTCACATCTAAGCAGCTTGACAGTCTGTTAAGTGTCTGCTGCTCTACTGCTCCTGTCGGCGGTGGCTCCACCCCTCTCCCCGGATTGGTGCATTGGCGTGAACATCACCTGTCTAGTGGCTGCACTGTGGAGGCGGGTCTACAAGCTGTGTGCAGTTGGGAAGAGAGGGAGAGAGAGAGCAGCTGAGAGTTTCAGTGTGTGCTTGTATTCTTGAGAACTGAGTTTAGAGAGAGTCTCCTGAGTTGTGTGATGCTGCTGCCTGTTAGATCCTCCTCACCAGCGCCGCCAACGGTTACACCATAATCACACAGCACGAGAGAAACGAGCATAAACAGCTGTGATGTGAGCAGAGAAACTAGTAAACAACGTCAATCTCTAGAGCTGAGAGACAAGAACTACATCTTTACACAGCTTCACAAGTCACACTGTGTGCTTCTCGCTGCTGCGCGTCTGTCTGTTCTAAAATTTAATATCGTGATAATTATCGAGATCGATCAGTATAGAAAAAAATATTGTGATTAATTTTTTGACCATATCGCCCAGCTCTACCCTAAAATAACTTTGAGTAGAGATTACTGAACATCTCAGTACAGTTGAGGCAAGTTTTTGATTTAGGCATGCAGATAGCAATGCTAATTGGTGTGGCATTAGCATCCTTCAATTAATCATAATCATTGCAGGTTAGCCTTGTAGCTCCTGTGCTTCAAACATATCTTTATCTTGGCTTACTGCTTTATTTTATCAAATAATTACAAAATATGTTGCAGTAAGTTCCCCAGACAAAGAATTTCCACCTTGTGTGTTTAAAATGTGCTCAAAAAGTTGAGAGTCCAACATTCTAGGAGATTCTAATGATATTAAGCTCCTCAGACAAATAATGACTCACATCTTGTGTTTAAGGTGGTACTAACTTCAGCCTCTTGTAGATGGAGCTGCATGATTCTGATGGGGCTATAAATACCTGTGGGGTGTGTGACAAGATTTATAGACTGAGAAGAGGTGGTACAGTGCAGTCACCGTTTTGTTCAATGTGTGTAAAAAGGGTCACAAAGCAGATGTTAATGATAAAGGAGTGATTACATTGTGCCAGAGTGTGAAGGAAGTAGCTGAATTTGCAGGTGTATTCACATGTACAGTCACACAGGTCTACCAGCAGTGGTAGCAATGCCAGTCTACAGGACATTCTCCTCTGAACTGTGACTGAAAGATTAAACTGATGGGCAGGAACTGCTGGCGGGTTTCACGTCTTGTGAATGAAAATCTGCACTTCCTGAGAAACATTGCTTCTATAAGTCAATGCAGGTCCTTCACAAGCAGTTTCTGAAAGAATTCACCACAGAAAACTGCAGACCTTCAACATGTGGAGCAGAGTGACAGCAAGACGCCTTCAGCCTTGCCCACAATTCTGAGGAGAATTTCCTGTAGGCTTGAATTTTTAGCTTTGCTGATAGACCCGTATGACTGTACACTTCCATACACCTGCAGATTGGCACAATGAAATCACTCTTTTATGCCAGTCATTAACATCTGCTTTGTGACCCATTTTCCACACATCAAACGAGACATTCACCGCACTGTAGCACCTCGTCTCAATCTATCTACACTGCCTGCACTTATGACAGTTCCATTTGAACGCTGTTTTAATCTCTGTCTGCTGTACCTGTCAGCTTTATCTCTTACACTCTGTTCTTTCCTTCACTGTTACACTGAGATCAGATGGAGAGACAAAGGAGACTTCAGCTTAAGCTTCCTTCTACTTGGATATTTCTTCATCTCAGTTTCCCATTGAGTTTAACATCTCAGTAAAGTCTCTTTTTGTGCTTAGATAACTCTCATGTTGCTGTTTGGTCATACAGGGGTTAGACAATGAAACTGAAACACCTGTCATGTTAGTGTGGGAGGTTTCATGGCTAAATTGGACCAGTCTGGTGGCCAATCTTCATTAATGTCACATTGCACCAGTAAGAGCAGAGTGTGAAGGTTCAGTTAGCAGGTAAGAGCACAGTTATATAGTATATTACAATGCACACAACATTATGGTGACATACCAGAGTTCAAAAGAGGACAAATTGATTGTCTTGCTGGTGCATCTGTGACCAAGACAGCAAGTCTTTGTGTCTAAATATTATTGAGCCACTTTGGGGTGTTTTGGAGGAGCGAGTCAGGAAACGGTTTCCTCCAGCAGCATCACGTAGTGACCTGGTATCATACGTGTTGACATATCATACATCATATATCATTCCCAAGATGAATTGATGCTGTATTGGCCACAAAAGGAGGCCCAACACCTACTAATAAATTATTGTGGTCTAAAACCAGGTGCTTCAGTTTCATTGTCTAACCTCTGTATATGTGAGCACATGATGTCCCTATAGAAGAACCTTTGCATGTTTCTGTTGGTTTGGTTATAATAATAATGGTATTCAGTGGTTTTCTGGTGGTTTGATCGCAACGTGTAAAGCATCCCAGTAGTTTAATGGTTGATATGATTCTAGATTCAACCTAATGGGAACTAAAGGTGATCTATGAGAAGCGGTTGTTGTCCAAAGGTGGCCATTAAGCCAAGGCCCATACATAGTTGTTTTTTCCTAATGGTTTGTAAAGCAGTGGTCTGTTCTGTGATGTCGTTCAGGTTTCATCCCTATAGTCAATCACTTTGATCATTGATCACCTGCAGGTGAATGTTTAAGATCAATTGTAACCATATTGTCTCTCTGTCTGTTTCTCTCTCGTCTTTGTCTATCCATAGGTCTCTCTAACTTCTGGTACATTAGGTGAGCTAAAACAACAGTAAAACAGCAATAACAACAAGCCTTGATTAAACAATCTGTCTCTCTGTAGAAGAACTGTTCTATTATTGCTGGATGATCTGAAATCGACCATCGAAGGGTGTTTTTATTCATTATGTAATTCTCCATCCTCACCATTTCTCACTCTAGTGAGAGTGGACACATCTCGTCTGGAGCAGAGTGACCCAAATGTGACAAATTAACCGAAGACTGATAAGCATAGTGTGAGATGATGAATATTTAACAGGCTGTTCAGCAGCATCAGTGGGATCTAATGACTAATGCATGATGTGTAGAGCAGACTTGGTTTTATTGCTTGGCCCTAATCAATATTCTGAAAATGCAAATGAGAGGCTTCGGGCCGTTGAATAAATGAAATAAGCTGCGGATCTGGACATCAGATGTTAACACGGATCTGCTGGCTCTTTTAACATCAGCCTCTGGTCCAGAGGGAGGGGTCATTTCATTATGTTTCTCTCCTCTTTTGGACGCGCAATACTTTCATTGTGTGTTTGTCTGATCCGGTTTGAAAGAGAAAGGTGTTTGTTGTTGGGACTGAACAAAATAGCCTTCAAAGCTTCAAAGGCCAACGGCAGACTGGTTGCGCCCTTTGATATTAACATAATGCTAATAGGCCATGCGTGTGTTACCCATCTTGTTGCCACTGAGATCACATCACTGTAATTTTGGTTTTAGAAGTTTGAGGTATTTTATGCCCATAACATTTTTTGTTTGTTAAAAATTTTATTATTTCATCTTTAAAAGACCATGTTCATTGATATGCAATACAATTAAGCTGTTACTGTGCCTTTAAGACTGACATATGTAAATAATCTCTGCTATGATTGGATGCACCTCACTCAAAAAGTAGTCTAAGCTGAATTACTTCAGTGTCAGTGGGGTGTGGCTAAAACTCCTGTAAGCTGAATAGACAAGTATACATAAATGTGTCATAATAATAATGCAATTAATCTTGATTTTTAATTGTTTGATAGCACTAACTATGCAATTAATTTTTTTATGTGATTAATCACAATCATCTACTTTGTGTAATGGGATTATTTTTTATTCAATATTTTAATCGACCAACAGCACTAATTAAATGATTAGCTTGTTAATTTCGTGAAACATTAATCATTAATAATTGCAGCAAACTATTTAATAGCTGAAATTATATATTTCAGTCATTTGACAAAAAATACATGGAATGATTAGTCGGTTAATATGTTTTTGTTTTTAATTGTGATTAACTATTCTATGTAATGCGATTAAATGGTGTGATTCGTGATTAAATGGTTTATAAATAAAATTATTGGTTAATTAAATGTACTATTTAATCATAATTAATGGTGATAAACTTCTTTGATTATTCACAATTAGATACTTGTTTGACAGCTCTAAATACAATTATTGGTAAATTTTTTATCAAATATTTAATTGTGACTAATTGTGATTACTAATTGAATATTATAATAGTTTGAGACAGTAAAGAAAATTATTAGTTAATTAAATTGATCAAACACTTAATTGTGACTAATTCCAGTTACCTTTGTGTAATTATTTACTGTAATGTGATGATTCACAATGAAATATTCAATTGTTTGACAGCACTGAATAAAATGATTAAATATTGAGGGCACTCAAATGATTAGATTTTTATTTTAAAGTAATAATGTTTGCATGACATGATGAAGTAGTGGTTTATGAAAAATGCTAATGTACATACACAGCTGAGTATAATTAAAACACTTGTTACCGTGTTGGCCGGAGGGGCGCTGATGACATCACAGCAGCACAAATCATCACTTTTGATCACTTGTTTGATGAAAGCCAGCTTTCTTCTCATCATGACCTGAAGGTGAAGCTGGAGCTATCTTTAGAACGCCACACACACACACACACACACCTCCTTTTCGCTGTCTGACAGCCGTGACCACCTGCAGTGCAACAGGCCTGTCTGTCAAACGTGTCTCTGTGTGTGTATGTGATGGAGAGTGAAAGTGTGCATTTTTTATCACAGTGGATGAACGACTGCAGTGCCAGAGGAGCAGTTTATCTTAAGAAATGCTTTATTTCTGCTTGTTTGTTCTTGTTTTGTAATAGAAACTGCTTATTTTCCCTCGTTCATCACATTTACTGCCACTGTTTCTTGATTTTAGCTTCTGTTCATGCTTTCACTCCCTGGAAATGTCTGCCTGGGGTGAAATAGTTTGCTGATTGTTAGGGTCTGTATGGCATGGACATAAAGTGTGATGTTCAATAACAGTGTTGGTTATTGTGATAGTGATTGTTATAATTATAAGTAGGACTTTAAGGACATTTTCCATCATTTCACAGACTTGGGGTCTCACAGTTTTCATTGATTTGGCAAGTAAAGTGTTATAATTCACATTGCATACAAAGTTTATCAATGAAATATGAGTGCAGTCTTGTCTAATAAATACATGCCTTTTTCAGCCAAGTATGCATTACCACAGTCAGTACACACATAGAGACACAGGTTGAAGGGATATCTTCCTGGCTCATGGCCTAGACTCACCTGACTTACCCACAAATAGGGGACTTCTCAAGAAGCCTATTGTGTACAATGTAGCATCACATTTTAACAAGCCGGTGAAAATAGTACATTAGTTTGCATTAGTTTGTGCAGACGTTCTGTTGCTCTGAGGCACCATTCTCATCAAATATTTCACCTCACATGGCTATTTGAAAACAAAATCTCAAATAAGGTCTACATCCTATTTTCAGAACCTGCATTTAAGGTACAAACTGCTTAAATATACAATTTTCATGGCTTTTCTGGTGAAATTTTCTACCAGCTTCATGCATCACACGTCTACCTTCACGTTTGTAAAACTGAAGTTGAATCCAAGATGGTGGGACTCCCGATGCCTGACAGGTTTCCCCCTTCCCCCACAGCTTGTGTCTAAAACTGGATCACCATCTGCAAAACCATTTTATATGGGTGTCTCCTTACTTTTGAGACACCCTGTATTATCAGTTGTTAATGCTTCAGAGCACATCGCTGTGGTGACATTGATAAATACATCTTGTACAATTATGTCACAACACTTAACAATGTGTTTATAGTAGAACCTGGTACACTATATATCCAAAAGTTTGTGGACACCCCCTTCTAGTGCATTCAGGTATTTTAAGTTGACACAGATGTACAAATGTACACACACAGCTTGTGTAGTTCCTGCAGAGAAGTACTGCCAATAGAATAGAACTAAACAACTTATTAGCACCATGACCAATGCAAGGTGTGGAGGATATAAACCTGTGAAGCAGTGGAACTGTGTTCTTAGATCCATCCCATTCATTTCGGAAGAGTTGGGAATGAGGTGGAGGTGATGATCATCCAACAATCTGATGTCTTGTGGCTGAATGCAATCAGATCCTCACAGCAATGCTCTGAAATCTACTATAAAGCCTTCCATGGACAGTAGAGACAGTTACTCCAGCAAAATCAGGGTAAACTCTGTTTAATACTCTTGATTTCAGAAGAAACTATTAATGATCAGGTGTCTCAGTACTTTTTGTCTATATAGTGTATCTCAATAATGATTTAAAAAACATGAGTAATCATACAGCCCTATTGGAAACCATTCATTTTGCCTGATTCATCACATTTTACAGCCTCTGTTTCATCATTTCAGCTTCTGTTTATGTTTCCACTGTAACTGTCTACCCGGGGTGAATTAGCTTGCTCATTATCCCCAGTATTCATAAAGACTGTTATCTCTATCCCTGTTTAATTGCTTTGGCATTCTGTATAAAAGCCAAACCTCAAGCCGAGGGAGCTAATTGTGTTAGCTTTGCTCTCTCTCATCTCTTTTTTTGATGAAATCTTGGATTAGAGCCAGGGGGGTAAATAATGAAACCATACAAATGATGAAACGTAATGAATCAATAAAAAACAGGAGCCCACAGCGGCTGTAAATGCTGATCTGAAGTCAGATCTCCGCTTCAGAGATGCTAGCAGAGTTGACGTTAGCAATGTTAGCACTCAGAAATGGCTCACAGTGATATTAGCTCTCCACTTCAGGGAGGAAGCCTTGGTCAGCCTGGTAATTGACACACACCTTGGATTGGTCATTAATTATTAAGAGGATGAACGTGGAGGGAAGAGGCTAATTAGTGTCACGCAAGAGCACTAGCCTCTTAGATGCTATCTCACCTCTTTCTCTCTCAGCTTTTGATCTAATATATATGCACTTGGTGGACTACAGCTCTACCATTGGGGCGAATGTCTAGTTTCAAGACTATCTGACGTGTCAACATGCCAATATGGCTGCTGACTAGCTCAGTTGATCCAAATGTTTTTAGCTGGTGCTACGCTATTCTGCTTTAGCCTTGGCTGGGTCTACGCTAGTTGGCTAGGGCTGCCAGATTGCTATAGTGGGTTCCAGCCAAAATGTATTTCAAAATCAGTCAAAATGCATGAAACACCACCCAAAATACACATCAACATAAATTTCATTCAGGGTTCCTGTCCCATTTTGCAACTTTTCGTATTTTACCCACTTTGGCATTACCGGAGCCAAAATTGTTAGCCTGCCTGATGAATTGATGCCCTTTAGCTGACTAATCACTGTGTAGATGGGCGTGTATGTACGTAGGCCAGGGGTGTCACTCTACAGTTCTGGAGGGCCGGAGTCCTGCACAGCTTGATGATCTTTCTGATCAAACACACCTGATTAAAATCAACAGGTAATATAGACAAAGGTAGGTGTGAAACCACCCAATTCTGCAACATTGAGATTGGCTCTAATCTCCATATTTATGGTCAATCAGAATGGGCATTTGGAGAGAGAATAAATTAGTGTGTGAGGGGCGCAGACTCTGATTTCTGTCCACATTCTGACCTCAGTATATGTTTTTCAACCCAACTCATCTGATTGAAATGGGTCCTGTCAATAGCCTGGGTAGTTCTAATTTATAAATGCTATTTATTATTACAAAGAAGCAACTGAATGTGATGCCACACTTAAAAAAATAAAATAAGAGGGTAGTTTCTTTAAATTAAGTTCCACCTTAAATGATACAGCAGCTACATTCTGGCACTAGTCCATTTGCAAAGCAACAACTGAAATGTGCAGTGTGTGTTTTCTTTGGAGCACAATTTCCAAAACTGCATAGTTTATGCCCAGCTTCTTCTTCTCTACATACCCACCCGGGGTGAAAACACACACGCACTAGTGAGCACAGTACACATACTAGGGGGCAGTCACTGCTCAAGGGCAGGGTGTCAAACCAGTAACCTTTCCGTCCCAAGCCTGCTTTTCTAACCTGTAGGCCAGAGCATGACCTTTTAACCTTGAAGGCATTTTATTTTGCGCAATTATTTACCCGTGTACTTACACACAGAGGAATTTATCTCATCTGTGCAGTGAAACACACACACACACACACACACACGCTAGTGAACACACAGTGACCAGCCCCTATTTACTGCACATGGGGAGCAGTTGGTGGTTAGGTGCTTTGCTCAAGGGTATTTCAGTCATATCCTGCCAGGAGATCAAACCTAACCACCAGGCCATGGTTGCCCCCCACCAGGTCACAGCTGCCCCAAAGCACTGCTGTGACCCAGATGTTGAACTGTTAAGGACGTTCATATAGCCTTCTCACATTCACTCAGACATAAATTCATCATTAGTGATTTTCTGTAAACCTGCATAACAGACTTTGTGTGACTGTTGTTACTACGTTCTACAGAACCATGAGTCACATAGGCCACAGTGATTCCCCCAGTGAAGTGTTCCATAGGACTCTGGTGACCTTTTCATAGAAACCTCAGTCTTTCTATGGAAGCAATGTCCATTTGTGTGTATTTATAGCTCTAATAAACCTTGTGAGTCATTAGAAATGACTGAATGTGTTGTGATTGGTGAAAGTAAGCACATCCAGGAGTCTTCATTACAACATAACAACCCTGGTGGTCTCTGCATTCAGTGTGAGACATGTCTGGAGTCCACACTTTTAGCTTATAACTGGAGCTGTAAGGCTATCATTGCTAACTAGGACTCAATAGTCACCTAAATAGCCATCATTTCAAACTTCATCAACATTTCACCCTAACCTCATCCAGGTCTTAGTGATGGTCTCACAGACTAATAAGTGTGGTTTGGGACACTTTGCAGACCGTTATTATTATTATTATTATTATTATTATTATTATTATTATTATTATTATTATACTCTGTATTCTTGAAGGCCAACTTTAATAAAATGTATTATAGATTAGCACTTTATGAGTCTAGGATTCAGCTGGTATATTTTAAAGTGTCCACTAGTCTGTGAGACCTTCATTAACATCTAGATAAGATTTGAGTGAAGATATGGTGACGTATTTTAATAAAAAACATCTGGCTTATATTGGTGGCTATTCAATTCTAGTGTTTATTTAAAACATTAGCCTAAAAAATGTGTAAATATGATTTCTAGGTAAATTGTTGGTTAAACAGTGTTGTATATTATATTATATAATACTGTATATGGTATATGTGCTATGTACAGTACATTGTACTATATCATGTAATTTAATGCACACAGTATTTAGTGGCATCTGTAAACAGGCTTACTTTTCCTGTCCAGTGTCTTTAAGACCACACTGATTTCACAGCCCACTGAAACATCAGCAAACCCTCGGGTCATTTTACTGGTCAGCAGGTCAGTTCACAGAGATGCTCTGCTTCACTCATTTAGCTCTAATGGCTCCGATTCCCAGGAGGGCCATTCCTATCTGTCTGTGTGCTTTTACAGTAAACACATTCATTTCATATTGATTCAGCATTGAATTCTCCCTGCAGTCATGCTAGCCACATCACTGTGAATTCATCTCCGTCAAGTGTTTTCCAAAAGCAAACTGCTAGACTAAATGACTCTGTCCGTGGTGACTTTCACTAGAAATCCACTGAAGACTAAGTCAAGGTTCATTACACCCCATTTATAGCTCTGATCAGCCATAAAGGGCTGCCAACTGTCCTGAAAATATAAAAGCATCGCTTATTTTAAAAATAATAGACTAAATAATAAATGTTCTGTACTGAACTGATACAGGCTGTTGTAATTTGTAATTTTATCGTAACTGTAATTGTAATTGTGGCAATTGTAATCTGTAATTTTATTGTAACTGTACCTGTAATCGTGGCAGTTGTAATCAGTTACTTTATCCTAAGTGTAGTCATAGCAGTTGTAATCTGAAATTTTATCCTAACTGTAACAGTAAACGTGGTAGTTGTAATCTGTCATTTTCATCATAATTGTAACTGTAATCTGTAATTGCATTGTAACAATAACTGTAATCATGGCTTTTATAAAGTTTTATTTTATCGTAACAATAACTGTAATCATAGCTTTTATAAAATTTTATTTTCTCATAACTGTAACTGTAATTGTGGTAGTTGTAATCTGTAATTGTATTGTAACAATAACTGTAATCATGGCTTTTATAAAGTTTTATTTTCTCATAACTGTAACTGTAATCGTGGCAGTTGTAATCTGTCATTTTAACACCTACACCTACTGCTGCCATTTCATCCTGCTCCTGTGGTGGATTCTTCTGCTGTCCACACCAGATGCTCACATACATCTACTGCTGGCAATCAGTGCTCACCTATGTGTACCTCTGCCAACCGCAAACCCTCATCATTACCTACCACCATCCATTACACTGAAGTAGAACAGGACTCCTGCTACCAATAATCAGACTGATGCTTCCATGTCTCCTGCACTTTTTTCAAAATGACCCCCCACCTCTGTACTCAAGCCAGTTGTATACCCCCCCACCTCTGAAATCAAAATGTCGTCAATGTATATAACACACTCACCTCTCAGCACTGAGTTCTTGGGTTTGAATCCCCATCTGCGTGGAATTTCGATGTACTCCCTGTGTGTGCAGGGTTTCTTCCCTGGTCTCCAGTTTGTTCCCATAGTCCAAAAACATGGAGGTAAGGTGAACTGGTTACTATAAATTGTCCCAGTGTGTGTGTGTGTGTATGCCCAGCACACTATCATGTGTTTAATTAGAATAGTGTGATGTGCACTTGTCGTGACCCTGACCAGGATTAATCAGAAGATAGTGGATGGCTGGATGGATTGAGTTATATAGTATTAATTATTTTTGTGTCATTTGTTTGAATGGGTTCCCTTTATGTACAATTCTGTGACAATCTGATTAAGTTTTAGGTCATACTTATGTAGAAATATAGAAAACATTCTAAAAGGTTTACACATCTGGGTCTGAATGGGTGGCTATATTTAAATGCACTGGTTTCTTTGACATCACATCACAGTGGTCTGTTTAGTTTCTGTATATGAACTAAAGAGTGAATGGTTTGTTTTGATACTTTAACACTGTTAACATGCTAGATTGAGCTCTTTTATTTAGAAAAAGCAATTAACATGGTTGTCCACTTGAACTGTCCACTGGAGAAGACCTAAATGTAGTATGTTTTCTGTCTCACTTACACTCTGATTGTTTTCATTTGTTTCACAGAAGTTCACTTGAGGTGAATCTTCCAGGCAAATATTTGGATCGTTATTTAACTCTTTATTTTATTCAAGCAAATCTCAAATTTCACAAATCTTAAGTCTTTGCCCTGTTACACTTCTCTGGGATCAGAGTCAATAAGGCAGAAACTTTCCTGTTTATTAAAGCTGGATCTGCTGGATGTGTGGGTTAGAACTCAGGGCTGTCTTTGATGTTGTTCCTCGGGTTCGTTTCTAGAACATCCACTTCTCAGCAAGCTGCCAGATTGTCCTGTTCCTTTCAGGCTGTGAGGCTTTGCAGTATGTGTGGAGAGAGACAGACGGTGAGAGAGAGAAATAGAGAAACACAGCCATATCAGACTATTATAACCATTAACCATGTGTCTGCTTTGCAGGTCCAGTTTTCACTCAGTGGTGATCCATCTGTGTTCATTATAGACGTTAACTGGGCCTGTATGGAGGGTTGATTTCTTTGTACCACTTGCTGGAGTCATTCACTCTGGCATCATTGGCCTGTCGGGCACCACTGTTATGCTGTTGAGAGAGAAGAAGTCCATTCTCAGTGCACCTTCAGTACAGATGCTCTAGAACAGGGGTGTCAAACTCCAGTCCTGGAGGGCCGGATTCCTGCAGAGTTTGATGATCTTACTGATCAAACACACCTGATTCAGCTCATCAGGTAATGAGCATGTTTAATTGTAGTGTCAGACCAGAGAAATCACCAAACTCTGCAGGAATCCGGCCCTCCAGGACTGGAGTTTGACACCCCTGCTCTAGAACATCCTAAAAAGTTAGTGGTTTCTGAGATGCTGCCACCACCATGCTTCACCTGGAACCCTATTATCATGCCTAGTGTGTTGTCATGACTGGTGTGCTCACTTATTTATACATGTAGTAAACCCTGTCTCATGGTTCATTCCAAACCAGGGGTGGTCATACTATTCTGATATGACTACGAAGAGAGAGAGAGATAGAGAGAGTGAGAGAGTAACACAGTGGAAGAGTGAAAACAACAAGCTTATCTTTCAACATCAGCTGTGTGTGGGTGTCCATGACTAAGTACAGCTGGCTCTGACTCCACACACACACAGAGAGAGAGAGAGAGAGAGAGAGAGAGAGAGAGAGAGAGAGAGAAAGAGGGGGGGGCCTTACAAAGCCAGCTAGCTAATTAAGGGGTATTCGTCTGGAGACATGAAAGGAGACGTGGCAATTAAAATACAAACGAGCAAACACTTTAGAGGCCAAGCCTTAAAGTAGCGCTGAGCACTGCTGCTCAGAATGAATGCTAAAGCTACTACTGAACTAATGCTCTCATAACACTGAGGGAGAGCATCTCTGTTCATGTTCCTGTGTTCCTCGGTTTATGTGCCACTTAATGGGAATGTGACAAAGGGCCCTATGTTCCTCAGTTCTACATATGAGCTCTCCCAGGGTTCTATGTTCCTCATTTCTACATATGTGCTGTCCCAGGGTCCTATGCTTTCAAGCTCTATATAGGACATAATGGGAACCCTCATATTACATGGCTATTACAGGAACCCTAAATATAGGGCCATAGAAGAGAACATGTGCAGAGCTGAGAAATAGGAACCATTGGACACTGGAAGGGCACATGTGTAGAACTGGGAAACATAGAACCCTGGGAACGTGGAACTTTTAACCATTCATTCACTAGTTAGCCTTTAGCATTTTGAGCTGGTCCTTTAAATAAACCAGAGCACAGTGCTAACGGTGAGAGCCAAGCCACATTAGCCGCTAAAGCCCAGTAACTCCAGTACAGCACCCTGTTAGCGCCGTAGTTATCACACTGTAGCAGAGCTTAGCACTTTGTTACCAAGTTAGCAGTAAATTCCAGTGGAGATGTCTACTCAGCTTAATCTGGAGCCTGAAATACATAAGAAACATCATTATTAGTGTTATGATAGTGTTAGATTAATGACTCTACTGTAATTTGAGTCATATTACAGTGTAAATATAGATGTAAACAGCAGATGAGATGAACTAGCATAAGCAGCAATAGCGATATTGGCTAGTTTTCATTGATCATTTTGTTATGTATTTGTAAACTTTCTTAAATTAATCAAACGTTGTGAATAAAAAACTAAGAAAAATGTCATCAATGTTTTAGCAGATTAGCTCATTTAGATTTTTCTTCCACGTGTTTCATGAAAATCTTTCATCCTAGGTAGATTATTAAATGACTCTTCAAAGGCTTAAATACTTTTGGATTGTGGCTAGTAACAGCAGGCAAAAATCTTTATTTTTACATGCAAGATGACATTTGCCTGGAAAATCACAGAGATTTGGTTACAGATGGGACTATGTGATCAGACGAGCTCTGAGTTAGCTAAAAACAGGTATTTTAGCCTTTGCTCGGAGTAAAAACCCAGCCGTTGGATCTGGGAAAAAATAAAATCACAAGAGCTCCTATAAAAGACGAAATTACCCTGAGACCCCATGTACATTTAATCTGAATTGGGCTTTAATTTTAACATCCTCACCAAAACAGAAGCAATGATTGTTGCTGTTTTTGGACAATATTAAGCCCCGAGTGGCTCGGCAGGATAAGACGCTGACACTATGACCAGAGGATCGTGAGTTTGAATCCCAGTCATGCTGTTTGTCATCAACAGCTGGGGCCCATGTTCACTGGCTCAGGCGTCTACTGATTGATCCATTCTGAGCTGGGAATCCTGAACTTTCCTCTGAGTGCGTTGGCTCCCCAGGGATGGTGTATCAAGTAGTAGTTCAAAAAGAGGTGGTGGCTGTATCGCACACAACAGAGGAGGCGTGTGCATGTCTTCACCCTCCTAGAGTCATGGACAGTGCAAAGTGATGGGAAGAGCCACTAATGGGTTGGGCTAATTGGTGACTACCACATTGGGAAAGGAGAAAATTGGCAAAAATGTATAAAAAAAAAAGCCAGGTATCTTGATATTAGGAGTGAGGCCTGCAAGAGTTGGAAGTCTCATCAATAGCCTGTCCTGCAGAAACCGAGTAGATTATTATATCATCATAGAGATGTACTTTGGCTGTAATCACTTTCTTTCCAATGTTATTTATAAAAATACAGGAGAACAATACGGGCTAGGACTGAACCTTGTGTTTAGGGTGTGTAGAGTTAGTGTGACATTCACTGTTGACGTTTGCTCTCACTTCATGGACTCTTATGCTGAGGAACTACTAGTTTTGGACCCTCCAGTGTAAAACTGAGTGATGTTGAATCAGCCTCCTGTGGTGTTAATTGCAGATGAGCTATGTTAGAGAAGGAGAGCAGAGTTGTTTTGGAGAATTACATCTTGGTGGGCTTTTTCACATGAAGCATTCTTTCCTGGCTTGACATCTCTGCATTGTTTGCACTGATTACACTGGACTATATTTGTGTTTCATACAACAAGCAGGCGGGGTCGCGTCTAAAGTGTGCTTATTGGAACTGTTTCGATTGCCTGAGGCTCCAGGATGCAGTGAACTGTCCCAGATGAAAACGTTTCTTGTGACTTTTGCCATTTTATTACATGGCCATCTGAAGTCAAATTCATGTATGCACATTGGTTCCACGTTGGGCGACTTTGGAAATAGTTCATTTAATACAGTTCACTCAAGTGGAACCAGTGTAGGCATATGAGTCAATTTAAGGCAACGTTTGTTTCAGAGCTGAAGTGCATATGAAGTCCATTAACTTGAGCTGTTGAGATTTTTATCAGCATTCTGTGCTTAAATGCTACACATATTTTGACATTTTGTCCCTTCATCTGTTTCCTGTCATTTTTCTGTAGCTCTTATGTCTCTTATATCCATTTTTCTCTCCTTAACCTCTGCATGCTTCACTCTCTGCTGTTCACCTGGTAGTTATTTCCTGATTTTTCTGTCCTTTAAACAGGGCTGGAGCTATGAGTCTATCTCTCTTGCTCTTATTTCTCTTTTTACGTCTGTGTAACCACACATGAAAAGAATTCTGTCATATTTTATATTCATTACATGTAAAGTGACATTTCAAGCATCTACAATCTACAGAATCTCACTTTATTAGAATATTTGAGTAAATGACTCTTCAGGCAGTATAAACACTGTGTATCTCTCAGAGCTACAACGGTCATATTCCTAATATCAACACTCCTGAACCAGAGACATCAGAAGAGTCTCACCTGGACTAAAGAGAACTCAGCTGCTAGAGTCTGGAGGAAGAGTGGAGAGACACAGAACACAATGTGTCTGAAGCCCAGTGTGCAGTTTCTGCAGTCTGTGATGGTTTGGGGACCTATGTCATGTGTTGGTCCACTGTGTTTTATCAAGTCCAAAATCTATAAATAATAAATGAATCAGCTAATAGAGCTGGATTGTCATTTTTTTACTTTTTCTTATTTATAAATGATTGACATGCATCAAAGCAGGATTGTGTGTTGTGGTATACTTATCAAAAACTCACAAATCATCTAAAATGCAAAATTTACTCTGGAAATATGACATTGTTTGGTCATTTGGGTGCAATTAAAAGTAGGAAAAATGATAATTCACAGTTTCTGGCACAGCTGGAATACATCATTAGTATAACAACATTGTTTTTCATCCAGATGTGTTTAATCCAGTATGAATTTGCAGTGTTTAGTTTACAGTGTGGCTGTGATAATTGTGGAGTCATTATAATTCAGTGTGAATTAGCAGTGTGTTTCTGTCCTGACAGGCTGTCCTGTCTTCCTTCAGCTTGTGAATGGCTTAGCGTTAGCATAATGAGCTACTTTGACTATCCAAACTAGCTGCCTGTCCTGTAGGCCAGTACCAGGAAGGAGCTCTGGACTTTCCAGTTCCCTGTGCTCTGTGTGTGTGTGTGTGTGTGTAAGTGCTTGTGTGCATGTGTGTATGTGTGTGTGTGTATGTGGTGAGGCCTGCTATGTAAATATAAGGTTCCGTCAACTGTGTTGCCAAACAAGTGGCATTTTAGCTCCTGAGCCAAACCACAGGCCAGGTTTACATTGCAAACCACCTTGTGTAGCATATTCACAGAGAGTGCAGGTCACTTACTGGTACTGTGTCATTTTACAGTGGAACCATCAACTATTTGACACAGAACATATTGCTTCTTAGTGGGATCACAAACAAGACTGAAAAACATACTGTGTTACTACCTTCACTGTATGGTGGCATCTGATAGTATTACAGTAGTACATTCAAATATAACATGCAATTATTATAGTCATTAATATATAGTAAAACAATCATGGACGAACAAACGGATTTTTAGAAACTAGCATGATGGTTGTACCATGTTACTACAATTGTAATAATACAGTAATATTACTATATTATTATATTATATTAATTTATGTTGATGTTACAGTGTTAACATAATAAAACTAGTTGTATTTCTGTAGTATCACTATTGTAGTACTACCATCATAGCATTGTCCAAAAAACATGGCTCTACCTAGTATTTTTGTACCAATGACAAAAGTTACATAAGTACAAACAACAGTAGCCATTTGAACCTTGTTGAACCCAGATTTTGTCTATCAATATGTACTGTCATATCAGAATATTATCACCACTTACCCAATATTGGGATTAACCACCCTTGGCTCTGAGTGTTCATTCAGTGGTGACCCCTGACACTTTCCTCTGCACTGTGGTTTCCCAGTTGTTCTGTCATTGTTCCCCTCTGGCATCAATGGGGTATCACTGTTATGCTGTTGGGAGACACTCAGTGTATGAAAACAGTGTCAGTTCTCAGTTCACTGTCACTTTAGCAGCTCCAGAACATCCACAAAGTTAGTGCTTTCTGAGATGCTGCCTTTTGGACATCAGTCACATCACGTCCTTTGTCCATGATGATGGTTTTATACTCTGCTACATCTGACTGGTGTGCTCACTTCTGCAGTGGTGGACGAAGTACACCAATTATGTACTTGAGTAAAAGTACAGTTACCTTGCATTGAATTTTACTGAAGTAAAAGTAAAAGTATTCA
>BRDA01052113.1:0-14498 GCA_036984385.1 Crenuchus spilurus | reverse complement strand
TAAGAAGAAGGGGGGATGCCACACAGTGGTAAAAATGGCCTTGTCCCAACATTTTTTGGGATTTGTTGATGCCATGAAATTTTGAAATGTATTTTTCCCTTAAAATGATACATTCTCTCAGTTTAAACTTTTGATCTGTGATTTGTGTTCTATTCTGAATAAAATATTAGATGTTGGCACCTCCACATCCGGATTTTGGAATCCGGTTTGTACATGTATTAGTATTTTATGGTTTTGTTTTACTTTTGAAATTAATGTGGAAACATTGGAGCTATATATTGAAGGTGAAAGTTCGGCTACATGGTGCTACCTGAACATCTCAAGCACTCTGTATAGTAAATGATTAAATTAAATGTTGTGTCTTTCATGCAAATTGGCTGCATGCTTCATTTTATCAATTGAGTAATTATCATATTGATATTATTATTGGTCATATAATTAATGATAAATTAATGAAACATAAAATTTACGATTGTGTTCTTGACATTTTTAACATTGGTAGTGCATTTTTACTGCTCTGTGTTACACCATATATAAGCACACACATTTCAAACAGACAAATTGGCTGCTATGGCCATTCTAATAGTCATGGATTCCTGGTCTTTCTAGTGTTAATCCCACAGTAAATTTGTATCTAATCTCTGTGGAACTAATGACTGCTGGGACTGTTGAAATGAATCAAACCATGTCCGTAGGCAGTCTCTAAAAGGGCAATGATAAAATGCAGGTACTAGCTTAAGGCAGAGAATTATTTTTGATCTTAATGCTATATTGCTATTATGAATATATTATGGTGTCGTAGGAGTGAACGATCCCTGCAAAACTCGATGTCAGAATTTCTCTGCTTCTCCTGCTCACTCACTGCAGAGTCAACACAGCTGTGGACAGGAGTGCTGTGGCATTTCATGGAATCAGCCCCCAAATATCTCCACTTGAAAATCCACTAAAAAGTCTCACTAATTGCTCTCTGGGGGAACAGGGACTACACCCAAGTGAGGTTTTACTTATTAAAGTTCACTTTAGCTCCAATGTATTAGGAGAGGATCTGGTCTTTAAGCACAGGAGAGGGAATAAAGGTCTAACTTTAATGTGATACGAGTGAGGAACTTGCAGTTAATTACCTTACTTGAGTGTGTGTGTAGGCTGATATAGGCAGAGGACTGGGTCAGTATGAGTAGAGCTTTTTTATCAGGGAGTCTCTATTAGACCTAATTGAAGATGGAACATGTTTTCATAACAGATGGACCAAAGTTTCCAGTTGGTCTACAGTGTTAGCCTATAAATACACACACACACACACAAAGACACAAACACATGGATACACACAAATTTAAATAGGGCAACCTGACGACAGGCTCAAAATTAGAACACTGCACAACTCACGCTGCCATAGGCACCTCCTCCAGTGGTATTTGTGTGCTTGGCAGGTGTTGACCTAGACGTGTGTGTGTGTACATTCCTGTGTTTGTGTGAATGTGTGTGTGTGTGCGGTGTGTGTGCACGAGTTAACAGACGTAGCCTTGTAATTAGATAAACTGTCCCTAGAGGTGACTCTTGAGGGGCTTTCCTCTCTGATGGTTAACTACATCACCCTCTGCTGCAAAAATAAACACACATACTCACACATATATAATGTATACATACTTAAACATTATATATATATATATATATAATAGGTATATATATATATGTATGAGTGTATGATTTTCCAGGCCAATGTTGTCTTGCAATGGAATTTTTTTTTTACCAGCAATACTCCTCATATCTCCTGTGACAGCATTATCTGGGGTCAATGACAGTACAACACACTAGTAACTCACTTTTACTGTCCTCCAGACACGAGAGGTTTACCCCTGAGGTGACATGTAAAATGTTTAATTACAAACGGACTCTGACTAATCCAATCTGAATAGGGCTAAAGATAACCTGAAAAAAGTCCAGATCCACCCTAGTAATGTGTGGCCATTTGTTCTATGTCAGCAACCAACTGGATGTCAAATCCATGATCATGCTACACTGCAGATCTATAGCACTTCATGACTTCATGCTCTATCATAACTGTCTGTCACAAGCCCTGCGACATTTCGCTCTACCTGGCTCTTACCCACCAATACTTCACGCTTTTCGACTCGTTTTTGCTTCATGTATTATTCAGGCTAGCCTTATTTAGACACTGCGCCCTACAATGGATATTGTCAGAGAACAGCTTCACAGAATCCTAGGCCTGAGCCCTTGAGAGAATGCCTCGGGAAGCCCTAAAGCGACCTGAGTGAGAAATAAGTCCCTGAGCACAGAGTGAAGAAAACCCACAGACAGATCAGACATGGGAGAAAGGCCCATCTATCTCTAATTGGTGCCACACAATTAATAGATATAGTAAAGGTACTAGCTCAGATAGCTCAATTGAACACACACAAATACTGACAAGACAGCTGCAAAAAAGAAAGAGCTCAAGCATCCAGAGTTGAAGTTTTCAGTCTTAGAGTGCAGTAAAACACTGGTAATCAGATTCTGAAGGAGATAGAAATCTAATGCAGATGTGTGCTGTCTGGTTAATGCAGGTTGGAAGAGTGGTCAAAGTGATCAAATTGTTATTATAAGCTAGTTGCTAACTGTAGAATGGCAGAATGGGTGGATTTATTTATGATATGTAGGCAGACTGTTAAAAGTTACAGGTTGGACAACTTGGGTGCCACAGGTTCTAAGACTGGTCAGAACTGGCCAAAGTTGGTGATTATAGGTTCAAGGACTGAATGCTGGTGAAAGTTGGTTGCCATAGATTCTAAGACTGGTTAACGTTGGTTGCTATAGGTTTTAAGACTAGTGAGAGATTGTCTCTACAGTTTCTAAGACTAGTCAAAGTTGGTCACTATAGATTTTAAGACTGGTCAAAAAATTGGTCACTATAGATTCTAAGACTGGTCAAAAAATTGGTCACTATAGATTCTAAGACTATTCAAACTTGGTCACTATAGATTCTAAGACTGGTCAATGTTAGTCACTATAGATTCTAAGTCTGGTCAAAATTGGTCACTAGATTCTAATACTTGTCAAAGTTAGTCACTATAGATTCTAAGACTGGTCAAAATTGGTCACTAGATTATAATACTTGTCAAAGTTGGTCACTATAGATTCATAAAGTTGACAGAGTGTCTGAATTTAGTGACTGTAGATGAGCAGTCTGGTAAGGTGGGAAGACTGGACAAAGTTGTTTACTATATGTTTGCAAACTGGTCAGAGTTGCTTTAGCATACATTCAGAGACTTCTTTGTTTAATGTGAGTGTCATATACACAATGTCTGTTTCACTCCTGTTAGTGCAGGTTAGAACAGTATATCACACTACAGTGCAGTTCAACCACGTCAAGTACTTTTTAGCAATTTAGCTGCAACTTAATTAGTTTGCAGCCTTGGCTTATGAGGCTCCAGTGGGTGAAATAATGTGTTTAAAATGGCTTAACCTGACACCTACCAGCCTTTGCTTTATTGTGCTTAATTATCTGAGAAGTATGGATTATTGGTCACTTAGCGGCTCATTTCAGGACATCCTGTGTGTAGAAATAATAGTTATTAAACAATGCTTTTTAGTTTTTAACTTGGGCAATAACTTCAGAGTTGAGATGAGTTTCTCTTTAAACTGCTTGGTGCACTTTACTTTGGGAATTGGGACTAATGTCATGCTGGTTCATGGTATCACACCAGTGCATTTTATTCGCAAGCCTGTTCCTCTAACCTTTAAGCCACAGCTACTTTATTGGGTTAATTAGAATTTGGCATAACAAAAGTAGAGTTTCAGTTGAATAAATGATTAATTTCGGGTTAACCCAGAAATCGTATTTATATTTGTTTCCACTTACATCGGTTCATTGTTCAGCCAAGTCCAGATTTTGCTTCTATAATTAGACTTGAAGCTACATAAGTTCTTGTTGTTTGTAGCTCACAGAAAATAATTTGGTAATGCATTTTGACTGAAATGACTGGGCTATATAGGAGCCAAATTTGGACTTCAAACATGTCTTGGCTGATGAACCTCATCATGACACCAACGAAAATGGTTGTTTGCATTTGGGTGGGTATCAATAACTGGTAACTGAAACATGTGAATATTATGTATAGCTGTTGGGATAGACAAGTGGTATCCTTCACTGCCATTAAAAATGCTGCTTGCTTACTGATAATCCTGAGAAATTGTACAATATCCAGATAGCAAAATTATTCTGGCCCACATCTGGCCTTGATCCCCCATTTCATTTGACCCACTTGCTGAAGTGATTGACGGCACTTGGGCGGACCACTCCCAGTTGTAAGATGTGGGCCACATATACGCCAGATTTGGGCCACATATCAGCTAAATGTAAGTAACACTACCATATCTCTGCCAGAAGTGGACCACATCTGTTTTAGAACATGAGGGCTAAATGTGTATTTTCGCTCACATGCAGTTTCCCATGCCGACAGTGTGCCATCAGTGTGCCATCATTTCTCAGCCAGAAGTGGCCGACATCTGTATGTTAACTGGGTAGTGAGTTTGAGTAGAAGTTGTGAAAATGTTCCTCATAGACGGAAACCATCAGGAGGCTCTGGAACTTCACAGGAATCTTCAAGGATTGGTCTTAGTATCATTTGCTGTTTAGATGTGCCAATCATCAGCAGCCTAGCAAGTAAAGTAAGTGCATTAGACTTACAGATTTCATTAATGAATAAGGATGAGTAGTCTCTGAGTGGTCTCTCTCTTTCTCTCTTTGTACTTAATGCCAATTAATTCTGTTGTCCTGTTTATTCCAGCAAGTAACAAACCACATGGTCTCTTGCTCTCTTTATCTCTCTCTCTCACACGCACACACACACACACACACACACACACACACACACAGTTCTGAACAACAAAATTGGTTCTGGGCTTTTTCCTTTGACTCATAGAATTTTTTAATTATACCACATACACATCACTTCAGCGCAGTCCCTGGACTGTCAACAGAATGATATTTATTCAGACAGACATGGACGACAGTACATAATTCACCATGCCAAGCGGACAGTCATTTTAGACATATAATCACATATTTATGATAGACCCCCCCACCACACATACTTTAGACATGTGTTCATATATTTATGAAAGGCCCTCATTCCTCCCTATAGTTGCCCCCTCCCCCCCACACACACACACTAGCACATACACTTTAGACATGTATTCACATATTTATGAAAGACCCCTACTCTTCCCCATAGACACACACACATACACACACACACATGCACACACATCTGCACTTGGACATAATCACATATTTATGAAAGATACACACAAATTCCCACACCTACACACTTTCATCTAAGGCATGCATTAATATATTAATGATAGGTACACACACACAAACACACACACATATACACATTAATGAGCATTAGACTTCAATGAGCTACGTATTGTAGTTTATGTACTAAAGCTGACGTCTGACGCAAAGCTGAAGCTTTCTGCTGAGAGCTGTACCTGAAAAGTATTTCAGAGTCAATCTGGCCATGGTCAGAGCCTGTGATGGTAAAGCTAGTTCCCACACTGCAAAAAAAAATTTAAGAAAGTAAAAAAAACTTTGTTTATGGACATTTTTTCTTATTTTTGTCTAAAAAGAAAAATATTCTTCAGAAGCAAGTTTTGCACAAGAACATTAAGCTCATTATAAGACCATATGTCTAACTTTTTCTTAATAAGATATTTCAGCTCATCTTAAGCTTTATTTACCAGTTACAGTGTATGACTATGGTTTAGTTGAAATTCCAGAATAAAAATAAGATTATTTTTCTTATTTAAAAAATAAGGCCACTTAAACAAATTCTCAATTTAAGAAATGGATTTAATGACTTTAAATCAAGAGTTTGTAACATTCATTTAAAAATATATATATATTTCTTAAGAAAAGCAATTTTCTTTCATTCTTGACTATTTAGTTTAATTTAAAACACATATGAGTTAGGTTAATTTGCTAGTTATAAGAATTCTAGCCAAGCAACTTTTGCTTACCCCATTGGCAGATTTTTTTTCTCAAAACAAGAAAAATGATCACATTTAGGAATATTTGGCTTATTTCAAGTAGTGCTGTTTTTGCAGTGCATAACCATGCATCAATTGTTGATTTTTGGGTGTGTGCTATTAAGAAGCTATGTTGAGTTTAAAGTTATTTCTGTCTGATGTATTCAAGAAAAGTGGCTAGAGTTTGTGTGCAAGCCTGGAGAAAATGGAGACTAGCTACATGTGAACTTTTTAGCATGTTAACTGATGAGAGCATTCGCTGTACTCTTCATTTATGAATGAGCTTTGTTCTCCCCTTCCTTTCCTTCTGTGTCTCTGGGAATGAAAAAAGGAAACAAAAGAAAAGCTAAATGGTAACTTGTGACTCATTGTATGAACAATGTCTACTTCTATCCTTTTTTGCCACAGCTGGTGCACCATGTGCCATTGGTAAGTGCCTCATTCCATTACTTATTCAATGTGAACCCACTGGGGTCCCTATGGACTTGCTTCCATCTACGCATCAAATCAGTTGAGTAAAGCTCTGGTGGTATCTATTATAGATACACATGAAATTAGAGGAGTATGAGGGTGTGGTCATATGGTAGACTCAATCAGTAATAGAAAATAGTTGAAAAACTCGTCAAAATGAAGGGCTACACCTTGCATCTGAGAACAACAGTAATCCCAATGTTCTGTTCCCCTTTACATTATAGAACCTATACACAGAATCTAAAAATCTATATGAAAAATAAAAAAACTTTCACAAATCTTATTTACACAAATATTCACTTACCTCAGATGTAGCTGATCAGTCAAGTCATGTGTTGAGAATTGTTTCTTTAAAAAGAACTGCAAGGCTAACATCGCTAATAAACACTAGTACTCAGTATTCACCAAAATAGCCCAGTCATATCTTTCAAAGGCATCAGTAAAACTTCCCTCAATCTGCACCCAATTCTTAATTAAGGCCTCACAGACTAGTCCTGCTGTTTAAAGTGGCTGCATGATTTTTTTTTATAAGCTCACAGTAAGTCATGCTGTGCCATAGATCGCATCGACTCATTTGTGGGACTTTAAATAAAATCTGGATGTGAGCTGGGAGAAGTTAGTATTTTGATGGAGAAGCCAGTGCTATTTAGATGATTATTGACTGACACTTCTAAACCAAAAAAAGCTAAATTAGGACAAACATGTGATGGCTGATACCTTACATTTGTAATAAGTGTAAACATATTTTTTTTGTATTTATGATTTCTGACTAAGCCATTCTGAAAAACATTTCTTTGTAAAAGCAACACAAAGTGCATCATGGGAGCTTAACAAATGGTACTGTTTGGGGAAGATTTTAAGATTAATACATTAGATGTGTACAATGATAAGTTAAATTAGCCATATCACACATTAAGAAAATATGTTTAAATATAAAATATTTCCTTACAGTAATTATATTATATAAGTCATTTAGGTGGTCTAAGGCTATTTTCTTGCTTATTGCATATCTTCTTACAGTGTATCACAAAAGTGAGTACACCCCTCACATTTCTACAGATATTTATCTTTTCATGGGACAACACTGACAAAATGACACTTTGACACAATGAAAAGTAGTTTGTGTGCAGCTTATATAACAGTGTAAATTTATTCTTCCCTCAAAATAACTCAATATAAAGCCTTTACTGTCTAAACCACCTGCAACAAAAGTGAGTACACCCCTTAGTAAAAGTGCATGGGGTTTACCAGAGCTTCACAGGTTGCCACTGGAATGCTTTTCCACTCCTCCATGATGACATCACAGAGCTGGCGGATATTTGAGACTTTGCGCTTCCACCTTCTGCTTGAGGATGCCCCAAAGTTGTTCTATTCTGTTTAGGTCTGGAAACATGCTTGGCCAGTCCATCACCTTTACCCTCAGTCTCTTTAATAATACAGTGGTTGTCTTAGAGGTGTGTTTGGGGTCATTATTATGCTGGAACACTGCCCTGCGACCCAGTTTCCGGAGGGAGGGGATCATGCTCTGCTTCATTATTTCACAGTATATATTGCAGTTCATGTGTCCCTCAATGAAATGTAACTCCCCAACACCTGCTGCACTCATGCAGCCCCAGACCATGGCATTCCCACCACCATGCTTGACTGTAAGCATGACACACTTATCTTTGTACTCCTCACTTGATTGCTGCCACACATGCTTGAGACCAGCTGAACCAAACAAATTAATCTTGGTCACATCAGACCATAGGACATGGTTCCAGTAATCCATGTCCTTTGTTGACATGTCTTCAGTAAACTGTTTGCAGGCTTTCTTGTGTACAGACTTCAGAAGAGGCTTCCTTCTGGGGTGACAGCCATGCAGACCAGTATGATGTAGTGTGCGGCGTATGGTCTGAGCACTGACAGGCTGACCCCCCACCTCTTCAATCTCTGCAGCAATACTGACAGCACTCCTGCATCTATCTTTCAAAGACAGCATTTGGATGTGACGCTGATCACGTGCACTCAGCTTCTTTGGATGACCAAAGCGAGGTCTGTTCTGAGTGGACCCTGCTCTTTTAAAACGCTGGATGATCTTGGCCACTGTGCTGCAGCTCAGTTTCAGGGTGTTGTCAATCTTCTTGTAGCCTTGTCCATCTTCATGTAGTGCAACAATTCGTCTTTAAAGATCCGCAGAGAATTCTTTGCCATGAGGTGCCATGTTGGAACTTTCAGTGACCAGTATGAGAGAGTGTGAGAGCTGTACTACAAAATTGAACACACCTGCTCCCTATGCACACCTGAGACCTAGTAATACTAACGAGTCACATGACATTTTGGAAAGAAAATGACAAGCAGTGCTCAATTTGGACATTAAGGGGTGTAGTCTCAGGGGTGTACTCACTTTTGTTGTGGGTGGTTTAGACATTAATGGCTGTATATTGAGTTATTTTGAGGGAAGAATAAATGTACACTTTTATATAAGCTGCACACACACTACTTTTCATTGTGTCAAAGTGTCATTTTGTCAATGTTGTCTCATGAAATTATATACTTAAATATCTGCAGAAATGTGAGGGTTGTACTCACTTTTGTGATACAGTGGTAACCCTACTTACGAGTTTAATCCATTCAGGAGCCGAGCTCGTTAGCTGGTTTGCTCGTTAGCTGGATGCATTTTCCCCATAAGAATACATGTAAAACTGATTAATCCGTGTCAGACAGCCAATATACAGTATACTTTAATATGCTAAATAATGTGTTTATATGAGTTTTTAACAATTTAAATACATTTAACTGAGCTGCAAAGTATTCATACTGCTGTTCTCCTTTAAAGAACAAGCCAATTTAAAGTATCATTAAACACTGAAATACACAGTTTTTTATTAATAGAGGACATAATTTCTTTTCAAACTGTTAAAATAACATCATTTTATGGTAAGTTCAGCCACTGAAGTGTTTCATCTGATTCAGCTCTTCTATAGGCATGAATGAGGAAACTTAGAAGCAGAGTTTGTTTCTATATCACAATATGTATTGAATGCCTTAATGCTAATTTCAACTAGTCAGTCTATGAGGATTTCAGTGTAACGTTAGCATCAAAGTGAATATGACTTCCCTGCATTGAGTGTAATATTACCGTTAACACTAGATTGGTTTTCATCTGTATGGTAAAATAATCACATCCATTCCTTTTCCATCTGTTTTCAATCTGGTAAGTGTCTGCGAGTTGGTGTACATATTCTGCGAGTGTAAGACAGATGAAGAGGTCCTTTCTAAAGGACCTTGTGACCAAATTATTCCTGTCACTTTTAAGAATGCCTCAAAGTTAAACTCTGGTCGGACTTATCTAAAACTAGGGGTGGCGTTTCTCTTTATGACTACATTCCATGGGAAATGGTGCTGTCTGTGGTGCTGATTTTATCTATGCCTACCAAGATGTCACCACAGTGTGTACAACATATAAGCTGCATGCACTCATCCCTTATACCTCGATCATATCTTTTACTACATACTGAATCATAGTGACCTAGCAGACAGAAGCAGAGGTACTTTAATGATACTTGTGACAATAGAGGAAGAAGTTCTAAAAGAGGGATGGAAATCCATATAAGTGTTCTTATCTTAGAAGCAACCCACTTGAACAGATGTAAAAGCACTTCCTTCAGGAGAAAATAGTTTATTTCAAAATACTTGAGACTTCTTTAAAGGAATGACTCTCTCAGAAATCGTATTTAATTTTCAACTTATCCTAAATGTAGTCAAGCAGACAAGACATAATTGGACTCCATACTGGAACTGAACAAAAACAAAACAAACAAACAAACAAACAAACAAACAAAAAACAGCTGGAATCTTAAGGCTAATGCTGCTGAAACACTCAATAGTCACCTAAATAGACAAAAAGTCTCTCAACCTGCTCAAACTGCATCTAGGACATATCTAGTGATTTAGGGCAAAGTGTGACTTACTTTGAAATATAAAAACATGAAAAAACTTAAAAAGTTTTGATGACTGTTTTACAGAAATGACTGGGCAATTTAGGTGACTACTGAACTCCAGTTTGTTAGCAATATTAACCACACAGCTCCAGTTTTAAAATAAAGCAGTAGTGGGACTTCTGACATGTCTTAGCTGATCAACTACTTCTGAGGTAAATGGAAAATTGTGTAAACAAAAACCATTCATTTAATGACAGATTTAGGCTCAGAATACAGTACATTATTTTTGCACAGTGTGGAAGGCACTGTGAAGTATGACTGTTTTAACTGGGTTAAAAATAAAGCAGTGAAGCAAGTAGGAAATGTTGCCCTTCAAAATGCCTTCACTTGAAAGAAACAAAGCTATAATGCAATAGCTGGAAATAATATGTGTATTCTGTCACTTTTTGTAATATCATTTATTCTAATGTGGAAATAAGGTATTGAGATAAGTGTGATATTGCTATATTTTTATTATTCACCTCGTTCCAAATGTCCAGTGTGCTGGACATTATTTTTCTGGGTTTTATAACTTAACAACCAGCTTTACATTGTCCCACCCACTTTTATGTGTTCATTCCCAACTCTGGCTTTCTATTGGTTGGACAAGGACATTTAGGTTGTTTTGATAGGTTGCTGTAAAAACTCCCTGAAATGGCAGCTGCAGAGAAAGACGCTCCTCGCCTCCGTGACCAAGCAAAACATAAGTTTTACTTAATTATCCGAAATAGATAACTCAAATGTCTTGGTATATATGTTATTCTAGAAGTTTAAGGGAAAAAAATAGTGATATTAATAATTAATCATTAATAACGTCTTAAATTTTGCACGAAACATTTATGTCCAGCCATCTGGACATTTGGAGTTAAGACTACTGAATGCTGCTTTTAGCATGCTATGTATCGCGAATACACACGTCTTAAAACCATTGGTATTACTCTATGTTTTTGACATTTTTCAGTGCTATGCTCACCTTCTTATGTCTGTTTAGGGCTGACAGTACAAGAGGTGCTTGAATTATTAGATAATAGTGACTGTTGGTAGAGAGTATGAAGTAATTATTTAGTAATTGTGTTTTTTTATGTGAATTAAATGTATTTAGTGCATACTTCATGAATGCTAAATTAAAACAAATTTAAAATAAATGAAATAAAAAAGTGACACAAACATGCTCAACACACAAACAAACCATGCAAACAAGATTTTGACTTGAAAATATTCATGCGTAAAGAAGCACTTATAATTCAGTTGTTTTAAAATACTAGAAATGTACTGCAAAATGTTTATATTTGTTAATATCAGTATGTAATTTTACTGTAAAAAATGTATTACATATTTCCACTAATAGTTAACTCAGAAAATACATTTAATTTGCATTTTGTATTGGTACTAACAAATGAGTTCATTCTTCAAAATCTTTCAGATTTCATGCCCTTAATTCCAAACGTCCAGTATACTGGACACTGAATATCTTACAGTCTCCATGCACTTTTTTTGTATTATGCCATTTAAATGTTTTAAAATTACAAAATATAATTTGTTTTTAAAGTGTCCTGTCTCGGGACTGAGGAGGTTATATATGAAACAGTGTGATCAAACACTTGTTGATATAACAAATGAGTATTGTTCTAATTACCTAGCCTTTATTACAGCTTATGATATTATCATGACATAGACTTAACCTCACTCTATGTTTTTACTATCCCAAGTCAGAAAAAGCTGGGGTATTTTAAGTATTTTAATTTTATTTGCAGACAGTATGGATCCAAGTTATTTCATCTTTTGAGGAGCCAAGAAGGGCAGAGGTTCCCCATTCTGTCAACAAATGTGTGAGATATATTGAAATATTTTAAAACAATTTTCCTTAAGAAATATAAGATGAAATTATGTGTGACATATTAAACATTTTTATTTATTTATTTTTAATCAAGTCCTGAAAGCCCTCATTCTCCACCACACACTATGGTCTTAAGTCTTTGACAATGAACCGGGTTATTGAAGCCGTTATTACTTTGGCTCTAGCCGAGTTGTGGTTGAGTTTTGGCTGGAAGAAGTCCTGTTTTTCGGTGTTTTTGTCCTGCCGTGTCTTTGGGCTAGCAGTGCTAGCGTCCTCATCACCACTTTCACCATGTCGTCTCACCAAATGAGTGGTGAGGTTTGTTGTAATACTGGTGTACTTGAATGCGACTTTGCATTCTTTGCAAACAGCAACAGTTTTGTCTAGTTTTCCATTCTTCATGTAAAAACTGAACTTGACTGTAATGCAGGGTTGCCAGGTCCAACAAAAATATCCAGCTCAAAGTCAGTCTAAAACCCACCCTTCAGAAACTTAAACTAGCCCAAAATATAAGTCTGTCACACGTTTGAAGCAAATGGCAAAACAACTATGAGTGTATGACTTAGTATTTTGTTTATAAGGGATTTATTCAGTCCATCAAACCTTTTTCTTTTTCCCAGTCCTTGCAATACCGCCTCCCGTATTTTCCCATTTACCTGGCATATTAGCTAGTTACTGTTTTCTCTTCACCTTCTCTCTCTCTCTCTCTCTCTCTCCTTTTCAGCTATCTTTCCTTATATTATGTTCTCTTTGTTGTTATTGTTGTATTCAAACTTCCTTAGTGTCAACTTACGTTTGCCCGCTGTGTTGAAGTAATATCCTGGGCAACACCCTTTTTTTTGTTGTTTTTTTGGCGGCCGCGGTAATTTTTAAAAGCCACCCTTGAATTTTCACCCGTGACTGGATTTTCAAACAAGCCCAATTAGGTGTGAAAAACGCAAACCTGGCAACTCTGGTGTGACGAGATGTGATGAATATCACAACAGTTAGAGAGTGAGAGAAAGAAAGAGAGAGAGAGCAGCAGCAGCGCACATCAGCAACACCAAATCGATTGACAGCTATTTAATGAGGCCATCAGCCGATTTATGCTACAAATAGACCGATTCAGGGGCCTATGTACCCATGTATTCACATCGTTTAAGTCAAAACTGAACTTCCGATTCAAATCGGTTATGTATTACACCCCTAATGTGTAGTGCATTTTTTTTACTGTACTGCTTTATGTATCTGTCTGGATATTGTAATCCATCAAACACTAAACTCTACTGTGGTCCTACTTGGCAATAACCATGCTAATATAAAAACATTCTGCATAAGCTATCTTGAGCTCCCAAAATTTCCAAAGCAGGTCAGTCTTGAGTTTAGTATGAAGTTCACATCTTATTCTTAGTTTGGCATTCCACCTTAAATGTGTGAACCCCCGTACCAGCCACGCCTAGTGCCTGTCACATGCTTTCTGTTTACATTTCCCCATGTACTCCTGTCTCCACGTGATCTGTTTGTTTATATCTTGTTCATATCATGTCTTCACCCCCAGTTACGTCACGCCATTGTACAGCCCTGCCATCTCATTACATGTTAATCATTGTTCCCTAGTGTGTCACAGTCATTGTCTGCCATTGTATGTCTACCATGTCATTGTATATCATGTCAAGTTACATTGTAGTTTTCATTCACAGTCAAGTGTTTGTTTGTTAGTCACAGTTTTGAGTTGTGTAATAAAGTCTTGTTTTTGGAATCTCACATCTTCTTCTTCTTTAGTCTCATTGGTGATAAAATGACAGGCAGCTGAATGTAAATGTGCACCATTTAAGGTAGAATAGGACTGTTGAAGATGCTTATGAATAAGAGGCTAAGTTCAGCTTTGTAGTTTAATTCACAGACAGCTTCTTAAACGTTGCGTATGATTCAAAGAGACTTTGAGCTGTAAGTGTTTTAGCTGTTCACAGGTCACTTTGTTTTAATCAAACACACCTGAGTGTTTTTTGTTCAGAGAAAATAATCCACTTGTATTTTAAATAAAATCTTTTAACATAGAAATCAATAGAAATGAAATCACTTTGTCTAGAATGTACAAACCGGATTCCAAAAAAGTTGGGACATTAAACAAATTGTGAATAAAAACTGAATGCAATGATGTGGAGATAGCAAATGTCAATATTTTATTCGTAATAGAACATAGATGACAGATCAAAAGT
>BRDA01052111.1:0-10164 GCA_036984385.1 Crenuchus spilurus | reverse complement strand
TACTCAAACCATACTCTTAACTCGGACCCTTACCTTAGACATACTCTTAACTCGGACCCCTAACCTAAACATAATCTTAACTCTGACTCTTATCCTAACCATACTCTTAACTCTGACCCTTCCCTTATTCTAAACATACTCTTAACTCTGACCCTTATCCTAACATACTCTTAACTCGCATCATAAAACTTCCTCTTACCCTAACCTTACACTATCCCAAATATGAACCCTTACTCAAACCATACTCTTAACTCTGACCGTTATCCTAACCATACTCTTAACTCTGACCCTTCCCTTATCCTAAACATACTCTTAACTCTGACCCCTATCCTAAACATAATCTTAACTCTGACTCTTATCCTAACAATACTCTTAACTCTGACCCTTCCCTTATCCTAAACATACTCTTAACTCACATCATAAAACTTCCTCTTACCCTAACCTTACACTATCCCAAATATTAACCCTTACTCAAACCATACTCTTAACTCGGACCCTTACCTTAGACATACTCTTAACTCGGACCCCTAACCTAAACATAATCTTAACTCTGACTCTTATCCTAACAATACTCTTAACTCTGACCCTTCCCTTATCCTAAACATACTCTTAACTCGGACCCTTACCTTAGACATACTCTTAACTCGGACCCTTAGCCTAACCATACTCTTAACTCTTACCCTTATCTTAACCATACTTTTAACTTGGAATCTTATCCTACTCCTTATGCTAATCCTAATCCTATCCCAAATTGTAACCCTAAACCATACCCCAACTCTAACCTTAAATTTAAACGTAACCCATTCTGAAATGTCAATGGGACTCTAACCCAAACCTTACTCTAACCCTTGTCTTATCCTAACTCTATCTGTAATGCTAATGTTAGCCTAATTATAATTGTACCCTTACCCAAAACATAATTCTAACTCAAACGCTACTGTAACCCATAATATTATGTTACTCTAACCCTACCGTAATCCACCCTTTATAACCCTACCTTTAAGGCTAATCCTAATCCTAACCCAAAATGTAACCCTAAACTTTACCTTTACTCTAACCCTAAGCCTAATCCTTGGCCTTGATCTAAAACTCTACCTTTTTTCCCCTTACCCTTCATCCTAAATGTACCTTACCCTTAACCTAACCTTAACACATCTTTAACGTAAAATGTAACAATTTATGCACACACACACACACACACACACACACACACACACACACACACACACACACACACACCTACACACACACACACACACACACACACACACACACACACACACACACATATTAAATGACACAATCTCTGATGTGTCTTGCACTTTTGTAATTTTTTGTGACCTTTTTAGAGCTTAGCACAGTTCGTCCCATTAGCAGTTCTGTTCTTGTGCTTCAGGTGAGCAATCTCACAGTTTCCCACTGAAAATCAGAGTACAACTATCAACTCTTGCTTTTAGTGAAAATTCAAATTTACACATTTACTCCTTTTACCCCACATGTAGCCAATTAGTCAAGACATGTTTTTCATCTGAAAGTTCTGTAGTGTTACGTAAAAGTAATGAAAGCAGCAATGATCTCTTTACCTGTCTGCTTAAATCACAAATGTTCAGGCTGTGTTTATCACTAATCTGTAATATAATTCCTAACATTGCTTCTGAAATTGTACGAAACCAGAATTCTGTCCAAATTTTCTCTATTTTGGTCTGTTTTCTACCAAATGGTGTTTTAGAACTTTGCACCCTTAAATACTACAGGAAAGTTAAAAATATACATATTTGGGCAATGACTGTTTAAAAGCTCAGATAACCATTATTATTAGAGCAAATATCAATAATAATAATAATAATAATAATAATAATAATAATAATAATAATGCTTATTATTATTATTATTATTATTATTATTATTAATGTTATGTATTCTTATATTCTGGTTTAACCCCCTCCTGACCCCTCTTCAGGGCAGTCCAGTAGTATTTGTTGCTTTCATTCCACACCTGGTTTGGATAATCAGATCTTCTTGATGTAAATTCAAATGCAATGACTGAGGAGAATTAAGGAGGACATATCACTTTTATTTGTTTATTTACATTTACAAATGGTGCATGATGTTTTACAAGGAAAAGCACACTTATTTCTGTTGCCAGGACAAATATATTTAAATATAAATATTAAATTCTTAAGACTTTTAATTACACATGAATATACGGCACCTGTCATGAGTCTGGACACACCTTCTCATTCAATGTTTTTATTTTTTTCTACATTTGTAAATAAACACTGAAGTCATCCAGACTCTGAGTGAACACATAAGGAATCATGTAGTAAACATAAAGGTGTTTTAACATGTTTTAGATTTTACTTCAAAGTAGACACACAACTGATGTCTCAAACACATTAAGAGGCAATAAATGCAAGTCATGAGCTCTTGACGAGACACAGCTGTTAACTGAAAGCCATTCCAGGTGACTACCTCATAAAGCTGACTGAGAAAATGCCAAGAAAATTCAAATTTGTGTCAGTGGTGTTACCCAATAAGTGCTTTAAAATTGAAATAAAATAATCTAACAACAGCTTGCCATCGACACCTGGGCCTGAGAGAGCAAAATTGGCAGTGCTGTCTCTGGACAAGTAAGATGGCACTCTCTACCCAATTAATAATTAAATTTTAAATATAAATAATATTTTAAATTGAAAGTAAACAATAAAAATATATTATTTTATAAATATTATTAATAAATAATATTTATTAAATTGAATAATGTGGTCATTGATGTTACTAATGTTGTCCTACTTAAATTTGTATTCTGCCACACAATTAGAGACATGACCTATTTATCCACACAGAGTGCAAAATACTAATGAAAATACAGCAAAGTGCTGAAACACTGATATTCAGTGGTGTAAGGGGGATGAAGGTTTGAGTGAAGGAGCTTTACTGTGTAGTGGCTGTTTTACTTAAAGAAATGTCAGGGTTGCAGGTCTACATGGCTGCATTTGAGTGGTCGTCTCCAGTGTATGACAGGTCTTCACAGTCAATGGCCTCTTTGCATTCTTGGTGGACATTAAGCTCCAGCATCTCTGATCGCTTTGATGTACATGGTGTTGAGCATTGGGCAGTCACGCAGCCTGGGGATGGCCTGAAGAAGGGCCTGCCACAGTGACGATAAACAGACACATGCACACTCCTCTACAGCAATGTGCATGAGAACAGCCATCTATCACACACACACACACACACACACACACACACACACACACACACACACACACACACACACACACACACACACACACACACACACACACAATTATTAATTCTGACTATTAGAGCTTGGCTTAGACCTCTTCCAGACCTTAGATCAGACTGTACATGTTCACAGACCTGTGTCTATGATGATTGTACTTTCCTAGTCATGATGAGAATTCCAAAAGTATTTGATCATAAATTAATAGTAATATTGCAGTAAAGTTAATGTCATAGTAAGTTAAAGCTTCCAGTGTAATACAATGTGATACGTTACTGCATGATACAATAAAATGCAACACAATGCGATTACATATAATAGACTATGATACTATACAACACAATATGATACTGTACGATACTGTACAATACGATGTTATATGATACAATATGATATTATACAAAACGATATACTGTACAATACAATATGATACTTAATGATAATATACTATACATTACAACACTATATGACACAATTTGACACTTTACGTTACTATACGACACAATACAGCACTATATGGCATGATATGATACTATAAGAAATGTATGGCATATCTTTCAATAACACATCCTTCCAGCTCTCTGACTCTGCCCTTCCAGAAAATGTATCTTTATATAATTATTTAGGTACTATTTCCTTTATTAATGAACAACATTGTTGAATGAATAAAACATTAACAAATCAAATTTGGGCTATTTTATAATAAACATGGATATCTGAACTTTGTAAAAGACATTAACATGTATTACTTTTGCATGTTAGATCTGCAGCTGTTTGCCATCTCTAATAACTGGACTAAACCAGCTGTAGCCCAAATGCACAGATAGTGATGTATCTACACCTGCCAGAATATTTTGTTGTTTAGGGAAATTAGTGCTACTGGAAATCAGAAAATGGAATAACTCCTTAATGAATCACTGTCACTCCTTAAGTATGTTGGTACTTAATTTCTTGCAGTAATCATTCAGTTCAGCTCCTGAAGTCCTGACCAATGGGAGAGCTCGCTTGGCTGTATCTACAAAGAAGATTCTGTGAAATAAAAGTGAACTAAAGTTACAGCTGTTTTTTTTGTAGCTGACAGAAATTTTAAGGCTTTCTCTGAAGACCTAAAAAAGCTCTGAGAGTTCTTCACTGTTAAAACAAATTTCTCACCATTGAATTGAGGGGGTTTATGAATACATTGTTGCCCCCTCATGTATCAATTTGGTATAAATGCACTAGTAACATTTCAGTCACCATGTGTCACCATCACAACACCCTAGCAACCACTTTGGATACCTTATCAACCACATTGCAATCGTCTAGCAACCAACTTGTATACCATAGCAACCACATTGCAGTTGCCTAGCAACCAACTTGTATACCATAGCAACCACCTACAAACACTATAACAACATAATCTAAAACATCTATTATCTTCCTACACTGTAAAAAATAAACTTGCCTTGTCGTTAACCTAACTTAAATATTGTAGTTGGTATGACTATCAAGCACTGAATTTGTTGTGATAACTCAATATTTCATGTTTATATGTTTACTAACTACGCTTCCTGAGTTTACCTAACTTAAAATTTTAAGGCAGCATGGACACTAACTTTTTTAAGTTGAAACAACAAGGATATTTTTTACAGTGTAGCAACCAACTGACCTACTATCGCAACCAGCATAAATACCATAGCAACCAGTTAGCAACCTCATTGCAGTGTCCTGGATACACCCCAGCAAACATCTTAGAGACCTAGCAACACTTCAGCAACCAAATCTACTTAGCCATGATAAGTATGAAGAGCAATGTTTTATTAACATATTTATTTGAGTTTTTTTCCCCACTATTTTAGCTATTATTAAAAGCTAAAAACTGAAAATGTGGCACTGTTGGTAATACTGACACATTTTACATGTAAAATTTCTTCTAAATATCACACACGTAGACTTTAATATGTTATTGGAAACCATCATAAAATGTTTGTGTAAATATGTATTTTGTAGACTCCTGCAATGACAAAGGATTTCCCCAAACTTTTGATTGTATATGGGCAGTCAGTTAAACCCACTTGGCTAGTTCTCATATATTGTCTTTTTCTTAATTAGAGAGAAAAGTAAGTGTTAGATGATTACAGTACATTAGCGTCAGGTGAAGAATCTCATCTGTCTTTGATGTGTTTGTCTTTCAGATATATGATGCCCCTATGAACCAGGTCAGGTTTAGAAGTCATTAACCCTTCGCTCACTTACAAGTAATAACTGGAGCTCTCCTGCTGAAGCTGAAAATGGATGACTTATTTTGGATCTCCAATACTAATTTTTCTTATAGTCCATAATATTTGCACAGCAAATTAAACTGAGATAATGATTTTTTTTCCTTCCCTGAAAGCACTTAGGTGTTAATGGTTGATTAAGTGTTCATTAAAGGGTGGCCATTGCCCAACATAATTGCTTATTTTTTTGCTGCAGATAGCTAATGTGTTCTCTGTTTATGGCAGTACCATATAATTCCCCGTTTAGATCCTATCTGAGGCAGCACCTCACGTGAATGAGCGTATTAATGACTTGACAAAAACAGATTCCCGTCAATTGCTGTTAGGCGTGACAAAATGACAAATTGACAAGGTAATAAGCAGCTTGCACGAGGCAAGGCATAGAAGATTTACTCCCACATCTCTCTCCGCATGCCCTAATCAAATAATTGCACAGCGCATGGTTAATGTTGCGCAAATTATGCCTGCATTAACCCAATAATGGACAGACACTAGAGACTGCCACTGCATCGAATAATGAGAATCACTTTCAGCTTCTTCTTCTATCAGTGCTGTAATCATCTCATAGCTCCTGCTCTCTCTCTTTACATGCAAAGTGGTAACAGACTGTGGTAGGCGTCAAATGCAGCATGAATTTACCCTCAAACAACTTCTTGCTTCTTCACAATACTAAAACTACATCTCCTTACCTAGTCTAGAGTATTTCAATGTGCACTGCATATGTTATTACTGTACAGGGTGTTTCTTAACCCGAATGATTGTGAATAACTTTAACACTAATGAAGATATGGTGATGAAATTTGGATAAAACATACCTCACTCTATGTGGAAAAGATGGATATTAGAATATGTTATAAAAATGTCTCAGAATGCAGTTCTTTTGTCCTGATCAGGAGGTGATGTGGTCTGCATGGAGACCTGCTTTTTTTGGTACTGTTGCATCCTCTGAATGGAGCTTGTTAACCTGGACGTTCACACTTCCTCCTGCACTATGCATTGATACATTAAACACGGATCTCTTCACTATTCTCAGGGTGAAATTGCCAATAGTCCCATGCTGTGTTCATGAGGATAACTGAGGATTAATGTCTCACTGCAGTGGCAGGCAACCGATGGAGATGGCTGGACGGGCGCCGGCCTCCACTCCTACAGCCGCAGATATTATTAATCAGAAATTAACACCTGTCTACCTGCACTGCAATCATACATGTCAGTCTTTTTCACACAGACTGAGGTTTATTTAATCAACATTTATTCACCAGATCTTCATTAGAGTTAAAGTTATTTGTGGTTGTTTGGATAAAGAAGCTAAAGCAGCCACTTTGCTGAAAATGCATTAGAATTAACATTACAAACATACCAATTCACTGAAATCTTCAACCTGTCACTGATTGAAGACATCGTTCCATTCTGCTCCAAGAAATTTGTCATCATTCCAGTACCCAAGAAACCCTAGCCAGCCTGCCTCAATGATTACCGCCCTGTAGTCCTGACACAAATCGTGATGAGGTGTTTTGAGAAGCTGATCAGAAACTTCATTTCCTCACTCACGGGCTCCACAGATCCCGTACAGTTCGCATATCACCCCAACCGCTCTACAGAAGATGCCATCTCACCTGCTTCACACCACACTGTCACACATGTACACAAGGAGGGATAATTATGTTTGTGTACTACTGCTCAGATTCATTACAATTATCCCCTCCAAACTCAGCCCAAAGTTAAACGATCTGGGTCTCCATCCATCCCTATGCCACTGGGTCACCAACTTCATAATGAACAGATTACAAGTGGAAGGTGGGCAAACATGTTTCACCATCTCTCACCCACAGCATCAGAGTGTCCCAAGGTTGTGTCCTGAGCCCTGTACTATACTTGCTGTAAACCCAACACTGCATGGCCACTTCTAGCTTCAACACCATCGTAAAGTTTGTTGATGACATCATGTGATAGGCCTGATCTCCAAAAACGATGAGAAGGCGTATCTGGAGGAACTTAAACAACTGAAGGACAGGTGCCAGGGATATAATCACCTCCTCAACATCAACAAGACAAAGAAGCTAATAGTGGACTACAGCAGGAAGCAGGCGAGAGCCTACCACCCTACAGCCATCAATGGGACAATGGTGGAAAGAGTGGACAGTTTCAAGAAGCTTGGTGTAAACATATTGCAGTACCTGTCCTGGTCATGCCACACCAACTTC
Source organism: Crenuchus spilurus (assembly GCA_036984385.1). Lineage (NCBI taxonomy): Eukaryota > Metazoa > Chordata > Actinopteri > Characiformes > Crenuchidae > Crenuchus > Crenuchus spilurus. The sequence continues at coordinate 2,455 of BRDA01052111.1, read as the reverse complement.
TTGGCAAAGAAGGCTTGTAAGTGTCTCTACTACCTTAGATGCTTAAGGGACTTCAGACTGCACACCAAGATGCTGCAGAACTTCTACACCTGAACATTAGAGAGTATTTTCTCAGGGAACATCACAGCCTGGTTTGGGAACAGCACCCTGCAGGATAGATGGTCTCTTCAGAGGGTGGTGCATTCAGGTTAGCACATCATCCAAGCAAACCTCCCTGACCTGCAGATCATCTACAGCAGGGGTGTCAAACTCCAGTCCTGGCGGGCCAGATTCCTGCAGAGTTTGGTGATCTTCCTGATCAAACACACCTGATTCAGCTCAGCAGGTAATGAGCAGGTTTAATTGTAGTGTCAGATCAGAAATATCACCAAACTCTGCAGGAATCTGGACCTCCACGACTGGAGTTTGACACCCCTGATCTACAGCATGCGATGCTGGACTTTTGTCTCTGCTGCAGTCAGGGAAATGTTTTTGCTCCCTGAAGGCAAACACAGAGATGATGGGGAAAAGCTTCTTCACGCAAGCCATCTGGACTCTGAACTCTGGACAACAGCACAAGTGATGCACTCCCTGGACTAAATGAACACACATGCATGCACACACACACACACACTTCACTCCACAACCCATGTCTAAAGATAATTTAACCATCCATGAACATGTGTTTATTTTTTGTATTTGCATATTTGTACATTTGCACGTTATCTGCATGGATAGCACATGAATCGTCCTCTGCCATATCTCTGCCATATTATTGTTATTGTATTATAAATCCCATTCGACCCTCTCTCCATTCTTCTCAAATGTTAACGAGCAGTCACCAAAGCATTTCCATGTCAGTTGTACAATGTGTGATTGTGTATGTGACAAATAAACTTGATTGGACTTGAATTATGCCACCATTTGTCCAGGAATTTAATGATATTTTAGTTGTAGCCAATGAGGAACTGATACCAGTGTAGTTCCAGTCTTTGGTACCCATCCCTGCTAACATGGTAATGTTTGATGCTACTATGAGTGCATCAGACACAGTGGTGATGCTGAAGGTTTTACACACATCAGTGTTACTGCTTGACTGAAGAGTTTTCCTCCACCCAACACTATTGAGACAATAGAGCCTCTGTGGTCAGAAACTGACTGCTGATGAAAGACTAGAGGCTGACTAACACAACAGATGAGCTACAGTCTGTAACTGTCCAAGTGAGAGGGTTCTGCTAAAGTGGCCACAGTTTTAATGAACTGATTTGTTGTTTATGTGTTGGCAGAAATGCCGGAGTGCTTTATCTGCAGAGATGTGCAGCTGATGGATGGAGAGCCATTGAGGAGATTTTGTGACTGCAAACATCTTGTGGCTCACCACAACTGCCTGATCACCTGGGTCAGAAAGGTATGGCACACTTCATCTTACACTCACACACACCTGCCAGTAGAAGTCTACACTGTTCACCAAGAGTTTGGGGATGCAACAGCTTCACACTCTTTGAAACTACTGGAGGTTCCCCATATTGATGTTTGCTGGGAGGTGATTGCTTCCCTGGACCAGTGCTCAACCATTAGCTGTTTTCCAAGAAGATCCAAAGTTCTGCCCACTAATACCATTTTACTGCCCCCACAGTAAATGATGTCTACAGTTGGAACTGGTGCCAGTCCCTACCAAAGCCAAATTGTGGGCTGATACGATCTAAATCTGATTTAGTGCTGTAATAAAAGCAAGACATGAATATTTTCTGCAAATGTTGTACGTTGAAGGTCTAAATTGAACATTTTGGCTTTTTTTAAATTTGAAAATATAATAAATGGTGATAATAATCAATTACCTCAAGTATGACCTAATTACTAAATTGTTTTCTACTTGAAAGAAGTGTAATTAATAAACTGCTCTTATATAATAATACAAAAATAAAGTACATTTGCATAAAATAATCTCAACTCAATCTTTTTAGTTTAGCTAAAAGTTCTCCTAAATCAATTTTAGTACTTCATTGGTAAACATTTATGACATATATTTTAATTAATTGTGACTCCTGGATAAAAACCTTTTGCATTTTATTTACCAAATTAATTGAATTAGGATCACTTTTAACTAAACTAAGAAGTTTAGAAGCTGAATTAACTCAAGAGTGCAGTTATCTCCAAATTTTGAGGAGGACTGACCTTAAATTTATTTTTTAACAGTCATTCAAGAAAAATACTTTGATGTACATGAAACACAAATAATAAAAATATGCATAAAGCATTAGCTTTTTAGCTAATTTTCTAATTAATTAGCTGTTAATTAAAAGCTAAAAAAGCTGAATGCTAACTAAACCTTTGCAGGTATAAATCTCTCTTCAGACGATGACTCACTAACGGTCACTCCGCTTCATGTATCAGACCACTTCTTTATTCAGCTCAATATCAGCATTCACAGGAAAGCTACTGCTGCTCCAGCCATGGTAACTTTCCGACGCAATCT
>BRDA01052110.1:28472-53980 GCA_036984385.1 Crenuchus spilurus | reverse complement strand
TTTTACGCACTTTGCAGGATTACTCACTAAAGGGTGGATTTACATCGACGGTGGGGAGCAGATGTGTGTTAACAACAGCAGGGTTGCCAGGTCCCCAAAAATCTCCATCCCGATGTCTGACATAAAGCGCCCTATACAACCTGACACCAGTCTAAAATCTAGAGCATCCAATCACAGATATTATTGTTAGCATTATTATTTTTATTATTAGTAGTAGTAAATATAATGTAAGAAAAACATACGTCCATGATTGTTTTTTTTTTGTATTAAAACAAGCCCTTTTCTCTACTACCTTTTAACTCCTTATGGATTTAACACCACAGTTATATGCTCAAAATATCTGTGTTACTGTAAGTGTTTTTTTACAAGGAGTTAAAAGGCAGTGAACAACTGTGTGAAGAGCTTGTGGTAGACTTACTAGTATAAGATGACTGGTTGGAATGGGATCTGAACATATGGATTTAGAGTAGAGAAAATGTTAAATATTAAATAATATTTAATAAATAGGTTAAATAAATGTGTTATATATTGAAATGACATTACATCTGGTGACTTGACTAGGACTCGAAGTTTAAGACTTGGGACTTGACTTGAGACTTGATTGTCAAGACTTGGGACTTACTTGTTACTTGCAACTTAGTGACTTGTTCCCATGTCTGGTAAATACTATCCTGAACTTGTTTAATACTTATGATTCTCAATCAGGTGCAGCCCTGACTGCACTAGGAGAAGATCAGAGGGGTAAAGATTGGAATATAAACATCCCACAATACAGGATCATCTGTGAAGATAATCGATTATGACCCTGAAATTGAGTGACCTTTTACGATTGTTGGGAGAAACAAATCAGCCTCATCGGCCCAATTACCTTGTAGTGTGAACCAGGCTTAAATAGGCTTCATTTATGCTTGATCGCATGTACACATTTACCTCTGAGCCTTTAGCTGCACAGTCTAAAGTTTCAGATTGGACTGCTGTTCTGATTAAGTAATCTCACACCAGTGCAACACACTAACACACCACCACCACATCAGTGTCATTGCAGTGCTGAGAATGATCCACCTGCTCTGTGATGGACCACAGTGTGAACAAAGTACAGAGAAACAGATGGACTACAGTCTGTTATTGTAGAACTACAACATGCACCTGGTCAGTGGAGCTGATCCAATGTTCTGCACCTGGCTTGGTCAATCCTTCTCAGTCAAAGAAAGTTTTAGTTGGCAATTGAGATTGCTTTTAGTACATAGACATGGTCAAACATTACACACTTTTATAGTTTACAGTGAAATACAAGGAAAATAGGATATTGGCTCTCTGCAGAGTGCAAACGCAACTCATAGTGTGGCAGTACTCATAGTGTGCCAGTCTGTAGCTAAATAAAGACCAGGACTGAAAAGATCTTATTGTTCTTTTACAGAAAATGCAGTAAAAATAAAGGTTTTTTATGGAAGTTTAAGAGTAGACTGTGTGCACACTCTTCTCTCTAGTACCCTCTTGTCCTCTGTTTTTCAATTGAACACTAAAGTGGTCCAAATAAAGGTGTGGAGGCCAAAAGCAAACAAACAGTCTACGTTCTTCCTGAACTTAAAGAGGGCTCTTGTAGGGATTTGAGTGGTCTTAACTGCGGTTGGATGAAAAACACATCAAACTCTGGACCAAAACTCTGTGCAAACTCTGCTCGTGGTTTTTGCTCCAAGGAAGCTGAGATATGCTATCAAATGTTTGAGGACAGCTCAATGTGAGAGACCTATACTTTTAATACACTCACTGGTCACATAGCTTGTATCTCTATTTACTATCCATTTTAGCTCCACTGAGCATACAGATGCACTTTGTAGTTCTGCAATTACAGACTGTAGTCCATCTGTTTCTCTGTATACTTTGATCAGCTGTTCTTCAATAGTCTGAACCCCTACATGCCAACATCTTATGGCTTTTACACAGCAACTGCTCTGATGAGCAGAAAATGTGTTTTCTGAATTGTAATAAGCTTACAATACTCTGCTGAAGACTAACAATGTAGAGCTTTTAGATTTTTTGTCCCAGAAATCATTTATTTCAGCTGCACAGCACTGAAGGGACTTTATGTACGTTCATGTTGCTGCTCACATTTATGCCACAAGAGGGTGATTTCAGCAAGACAGAAACTGAGTGCTCAGTTCTATGTGTCACTCCAACATCAGTAAAGGACTAAAACTAACAATCACATATTCTTTAACATTTTTAAATGCTTATTTCAATAATATATACATTTATTGAAGCTGAATCTTTAATCAGCAGCTAAAAATAGACAGAAATGAGCACATTGAGTAGAAAGAGGGTTTCAGCTTTCGTATGACTCCTCCCTTAGAGAGTAAGAATGCAATGAAGCTCTGAATGTAAGGAATTGATGTCAGACCCACCAGCGGGTCCAGGCTATTTAAGGCTGCTGTTTTCATTGCCTGTGAATGATGGCGCATCACTGCTGACTGTCTGCACTGTCTTTAGACAAAAACACAACAGCAGTAGCTGTTTCCATCCATCCACTCACTGTCTGTGATACCACAGTGTGTCTCAGAGTCTCTGAGTGTCTCACCCAGACAGACAGTAGACCGCATGAATATTTCAGGTCTGTGGGGTGTGTGTGAGTGTGTTTGTCATTCATTGGCTCAGTGTGGAAATGTAGAAAATGCTTTTGTAAACAATAAAACTGACTTTATTGGGAGTTAAAAAGCCCAAAGAGGTGCTTTAAGTTCCAGATAAGTGCATTGTTTCTACACCAGCCTCAAATGTTTTTGAAAGTGAAAGTAAAGTGTTTTTGCACTTCTCTCTTGGGGGAAACTGACATTTCCTTTCACCCCACCCCTTCACCTCCCCTCACCTCTCAGAATGGCATTTCCAGCCCTCATCCTCAGCATCTGTACACCTACCAATGCCCCTGGTTCCGCTTCTTATCTCTAACTCACCATCTCATCACTTAGTATATCAAAATAATCACTTGGTATTTTAAAATAATGACTTAATGTCTCAATATAATGACTCTGTATCTCTATAACGACTCTGTATCTCAAAATAATGACACAGTATATCAATATAATGACTTATTATCTCAAAATAATGACTCAGTGTCTTTAAAATAATGACTCAGTATACCAAAATAATGACTTATTATCTCAAAATAATGACTCTGTGTCTTTAAAATAATGACTCAGTATACCAAAATAATGACTTATTATCTCAAAATAATGACTCTGTGTCTTAAAATAATAACTCAGTATATCAAAATAATGATTTAAGGTTTCAAAAATTATGACTTAGTATCTCAAAATAATTACTCAGTGTTTTTAAAATAATGACTCGGTGTATCAAAATAATGACTCAGTGTATCAAAATAATTACTGTTTCAAAATAAAAGATTAGTATCTCAAACTATTCACTTACTGTCTTGAAATTAGTATCTCAAAATAATGTTTTAGTGGTTCAAAATAATTACTTAGTTTTTCAAAATAAAAGATTAGTATTGCAAACAAACTAATCACTTGCTGTCTTGAAATTAGTATCTCAAAATAATGACTCAGGTTGGGTTTCTAGATACCATGATATATATCCCACAACTTCAGAAACTCATTTGATTTGTATCACCGGAGATTTACAAGTAGACTTGAGAGCCGTGCAAAATTCAGGAGTGTTAGCAGGTAGAAAACAGTTGCTACGACACTGTAGCAACATTGCAAGAACATTGACAACATTGCGATGATGTTATGCTTTTGCTGGGAAGAAACAAGGTTCCTCAGAGTGTTAAAAAAACATGCTTTAAAATTTTTTCATGGCTGATTGAGTGGACAAAATCTGCTTCCCTCTGACTAGTGGCTGTTTAGAGCTAAACTTCATGCTCCAGAGGCGCTAAGAGTTTACTTAAAAGAGTTTACTTAGTTGTAAATTAATTCCGCAGAGGAAAATGCATCAGATCCGCTCATGATCAAGTCCAGTTTTTTATTTAGTAACTCATCTCTCTGAGACGTTGAGGCATCCGAAAGCCAAGAGGCGTGAAAAAGAGCTGTTGGCACAGCACTCTCATGAATGTTACCCCTTGTTTGTGAAGCTTTTAGCATCCTTAGTGGTTGTAAACAAGCATCCTGGAGTTGTAACTCATACTCATGCACTGATCAGATGTAGTCTGGGCCTAGCTCAGCAGCCTGTGAGCATTCTCTTTGTTCCTCAGTCGGGACCCGCAGAGAAAGAAAACGCGAAAAAGCTCGTAAATATGGAAGACTTTACTCTTGATTTTAAGAAACATCTCCCTCTCCTCCCCTCTCTGTGCCTTTTTTAGTCTCATCTTCCCTCCTTCTTAAAATTAAAATTTAATGTTTATTCCAAAAAGTGTTTGTACTCTTTAAAATTCCAAACCCAGCAGGTTTTTTCTTTGGCTCGGTGTGATGTTATTTAGACCTCCTTCTTTTCTGCTTTGCTCTATCTATCCCATATGTACACTATAGTGTCTATTCATGTCTTTGTCAAACTGGGCTACACCTCATACAATACTAATGGTCAAAAATGAAAATATTGCTAATAGACATGAATGAACCAGTAGGCATTATTTAAATAAGGCCAGTTGAAGGCTACCAGCTGTCATTCAATATCTTTGTTTAAAAATGGCACTTTTCAGATATGATATTGAAACATTCAGTGTCTTTTATTAAACATCAAGTGCCTTCTGTGAATATGGGCAGTGGTATGTTCCCAAGGATGCTGTTCCTCTTTAAAACAATTTAGAAATGCTAGAAAACTCTTCTCAGGACTGTACTGGTGTTTCAAAGACAGTTGCATTACCATGGCACTTTAACACACTAACTGCTGTCAATCTCAAAGCTCCAATATGTTTTATGCAGTACAATACCATTTTTGATCCTGCTTACAGTGAGCACACATGAACCACCGGTTAACTTTGTGTAAATAATAAGGCCAAATGAATGTTTTCAGCATTCATTCAATACCTAAAGATGGCACTTTTTATTTAGTGATAGTGAAACCTTCAGTATCATTTACAAGTCTATCACAGAGCTTCTGAATCACCAAGCCACGGACCCATATCAGAACATCTGATACTGGCTGCGAGGAAACAAGACTCAGAATAAGCTAAGACCCCATCAATGTTTTGGATATTTTTCAAACTGTAGCTTTTCTTCCACATTTTGGCCTCATATCTACATAAAACTTCCAAGTCAATCAAGGCAGGATCACCTGTTCAAGTGCAGGCTTGAGGAAGAGAGTGCACAAACTTTACTTTCACTTTCAAAAAACATTTGGCACTTGAATGTCCACCACTAATGATGCCCCTTGGCAGACTGCAGTGCTGAGTGATGTGCATCAGACAGGGTCATTTGCTCAACTCTGGGTTTGGGGTGGGTTACAAGATATTGTGACATATATTCATCCCAGAAACTTATTAGAGATTTATTGCTCTATGAAATTGGAAGATTAACTGGAGAAATGACCAATCAGGAACAAAGCAGGAGAAAGGGTTTAAAAAAGGGAGACTTCTGTGAAAATTGGGAGTGTTATGCTTCCACGTATGCTGTTCCTCATTAAATCAATTTAAAAATGCTAGATAAACAATTTTTAGAAATGTACTGATGTTTTAGAGACAACAACATAGCCGTGACACTGTAAACTAACTAACTGCCATCAATCTCAGTGAGTGTCATGTGAATATCTATCTGTCTGTCTATCTTGCATATAACTAACTAAAAGTTAATATACAGTCATGGCCGAAAGTGTTGGCACCCCTGACTTTTTTCCAGAAAATGAAGTATTTCTCCCAGAAAATTATTGCAATGACACATGTTTTGTTATAAACATGTTTATTTCCTTTGTGTGTATTGGAACAACACAAAAAATAGAGGAAAAAAGGCAAATTTGGCATAATTTCACAAAAAACTCCAAAAATGGGCCGGACAAACTTATTGACACCCTCAACTTAATATTTGGTTGCACACCCTTTGGAAAAAATAACTGAAATCAATCGCTTCCTATAACCATCAAAAAGCTTCTCTCAAATGGAATTTTGGAATTTCTGTTCTCCATGCTTAGTGTGGCACACACAGACACACAATGCAAAGATTGAGTCAACTTCTCTCCTTTTTATCTGGTTTCAGGTGTGATTTTTAAATTGCCCACACCTGTTACTTATCACAGGTGAGTTTGAATGAGCATCACATGCTTGAAACAAAGTTATTTACCCTCAATTTTGAAAAGTTGCCAATAATTTTGTCTGGCCCATTTTTGGAGTTTTGTGTGAAATTATGTCAAATTTGCATTTTTTCCCTCAGTTTTTTGTGGTGTTCCAATACACACAAAGGAAATAAACATGTGTATAACAAAATATGTTTAATTGCAATAATTTTCTGGGAGAAATTCAGGGGTGCCAACACTTTCGGCCATGATGTATATGTCGGAAATCTTACTCATAATATTTCTAATGAATTTATGTAAACAGCCAGTTAAAATTATGCTAATAAATTGTTTCCAAATTATTCATTAGCTGAGTTAACCTTTCCTGCTGAACTAACCACAAAAACATTCAGGAACAAGCCCATTTTAGCCTTGTTTGCTTTTTATGCCATTCTAAGGGCAGGAACGTGTCTTCATGACATTTGGTCCTCATAAATGTATAAATACGTGGACACGCACATATATACAGTCTCTTCTCTCTGGGAATTGGTGTGGTCTCTCAAGTGCAACATGGATCCATGTCTGTTGTAGCTGCTCGGTCCAATTATCCCGTATTTTGACACGGTCTGCCGCAGTTTGGCTGTGGACTTGTGTGCCGCAGAGAAGGATCAACAAGTCGGCTGGCTTCAGATCAGAATGGAAACATGGGCTGAGTCATATAGGCTGCTAATAGGAACACGGCTCTTCTGGAGCCATCACTGTCTTTGTCCTTGGCTCTGTGTGTGTGTGTGTGTGTTTGTTTTGGGTGTAATCAATGTACCCTCACGACTTTGCTCTCTTTGGATTGCTTTGCTGGTCGATAAAAGCAGGATTGTCTAATGATATTCAGTGCATTCACAATACAGCATCATATGCGTTCAAGCTCATTATGTCACATTGCATGCTGTTCTTGATCATATACCGTGGCTAACCACGTTACTAACAAGTCGCTCCACCTTGTTAGAAACTGTCAATGCATAATATGGGTTCATCTAGATCTTCATCAGTGGTCAGTTTCTGAGCTCACTTCACTTGATATTTTTGAGCAGTCAGTATAGTTTCGACACCACTCACATTACCACACAATACCATGTCACTGCTGTGCTGAAAATGGCTCACTTTGCAGTTCATATCTGGACAACAAGCAGTCCTGTGGTCAGAAATTGACCTGTGATTAATGGGATAGAAGGAGGCAGACACAAGTAAATTACATATGCCTATATAGTGGATGTGTAAGAGAGGTGGAGCTCATGAAGTGGTCAGAGGGTGGAAGTATGAAGGAGGTGTTTCTAAAAGGCCAACATGTCCTATTATTATAGTAAATATAGTTTTAATATCTCTTAGGAGTCACTGATCACGACACCTTGATAAAACCACGTGTCTGGTCATCACCGTTTAAAAACATTGTACATTGGTGTTAACTTCTGTAGAAATCGCTGGTTTAAAACACCATTCTAGTTTTTGTTTGATGTTAATGATGGTGGTTTCCTCGCTTGCAAGGATAATGGGAAGGCCAGAGTTTATTTTCTACAAGCCCTCTGGTGGCTGAAAAGTCCGATGCGGGATGTACAAGACCTGTTGCACTTGGGGCAGATGAACACTTGAGTAGGCTGGGCTTGTTCTGCTGCCCGCTTTCTGTCTTTGATGCTTCTGGCGTGAGGCCTCGCTTCTTTCTGCCTCAAACTTCAGGCTGGCGGATGTGATGCTGGAGCACCAACTGAGTTTGTCTGTAGCTAGATGCTGCCATGACTGATGCTGAATACCTGCAAGGGAGAGCTGTTTCTTCAGCTTTTTGGGGGCCCCTTGGTTTTGTCTCCCTTCTTTGAGCTCGCCAAAGAGGATTGATTTCGACAAGGGTGTATCATCCATCCTGGCTACGTGACCTGCCCAACGAAGCTGTTGTTTGAGAATAATAGACTCCATGCTGGGCAAGTTGGCTCTGGTAAGGACGTCCTCATTTAATGCCGTAGTCCTGCCACTTGATGTTAATAAACCAAGTAGAAATGCGGATAGCATCAAATAAATGTTATAGAAAAAAACATGAGAAGGGAGAGCCCCCTAGTGGATGGGATGGCTTAATTGGCTACTAGCATATTGGGAAGGGGAGAAATTATATATATATATATATATATAATTGGGATGGGGCTGGTGTTGTATTTATCTTCATATCTTCATTATTTGTTGCTTGCAGAGAAAAATGTTTGAATCTGCTGAATCTGTTCTATAGGTTGTATATACTAGGAAGGTATGGGGAGGGGCAAGTTGATAGAAAAGGATTTCACTCCTTAGACATGCAAATTCTGTGATATGACCGTTGACCAGTTGTATATGGCTTGATTTTTATTTCAGTTTTAACTTTATATGTTACTTTGCACTTAGGAACTCTGGGATTGCATCTTTCAAGGTCTGGGAAGACCTGTAGTGTAACTTTCTGTTTAATTGTGTACATAAGCTTTGAAGAGTTACAGAGCTAAAAAGAGAAAACAGCCTATAGCCATACCTGTTTTTTGTTGTAAGTAGTTATATAAAGCTTAAATTTTACATTTATATATTCACATTTAAAAAATGTGAAAAAGTCTTTAAAACACACTGAGCATGCTTATGTTTTTACATTTTTAAATAACTTTTTTATGTGTTTTGTGTGATCTGGATCCAGTATGTTGAAAACGTATGTTATGTCAAAGTGAAACGTGAGGTTATATAGACGTATTGTGCTGAAAACAAGGATATCAATTATTGACATGGAAAACATTATTTAATGTGTTAAACAGAGGCAAAAATAAAGCCAAAATAGCCCAAAACCCCTAATAGCATTCAGTTTTCCAAATTGCATTGACTGATAACCAGTACTTGGTTCTTATTTTAATTTCAGCACCCAATTCATCTATAATATCTGACCCCAACCAGTTATCGAAGCCCTAACCTACCATCTGGCCTTACCACTCAAATCTTCACCTTGAATGCTCCCTACAATCCCCCTCCCTTGTTCATCTTTCACTTTTTCTAGAAGGTCATGGGCTTCCTAATCAATTACCCAGCATCAGAGAGCTTAGCTCATGCTCTCGGTGGGGAGTTGACTCCATTTGTAATGGCCTTTAGCAAGGCCAAGTCTTGTGTACTGACCTACAGACAAGATTAGTTGAAGTATTGAGTATTTTTGGTAATGCTTTACTGTAGGGTACTGTTCATAAGGATATAGATCATCATGACAACTGACATAAGACAATAAAAGCTAATTCCAGATTATATATTCTGTCATAAAGGCTGCTTTGATTAAAATCAGCAACTTATTTGGCAGATGGTGAATTTCATAACAGTTTATTTACACATCATTTTTTATGAGAAAGAAAAATCTAGAAAGTCTATGAAAAAGTAACGTTAGAGGAAGAAATTTATGTTAAGCCTTGTTTGACAGCAATTTAGGACCATTTCTGTTGATGGAATCATAACTGTTTTTGTCACAAAGCAGCTTCTAGTTCTAGTAATAACATTACAGAAAACACCAAGTGAGCAAGCCAGTGGTGACAGTGGAAGAAACCCATCCTCCTCTGGTCAACTACTTTGAAACACTGACACCCCTACGCTTCACCATTAATAAACCTAAATGAAGGTGAACAAGATGTGGGCTGACTGCACCAACATCTCAGTTTACCATAATTCCCTATGTCCGATGGACCCTCTGGATCTGCAACCTTTATCTGGTGGGAAGCACTATTTATCAAAAGCTACGCTAATAAAGTACGTTTTCAGCCTAGACTTAAAGGATGAGACTGCCTGAGTCCCAGACATTGACTGGAAGGTTTTTCCAGAGTTGAGGGGCTGTATTAGAAATGGTAGGAGTGTCCTCTCTAGTAATATCCTTGCTAGGATCCTATAAATGCTACTTCTTTGTATCCAGCCAAATGGAACAGTCAACCATGGACGTGTTACCACACCTTCACCAGGGAATGCTGTTGGGAAGTTTGAAGGAGAAATTGGAAATACTGTTGTTGCTGTTGAAACCATTATTTCAAGTGTATATGATACAGTCAGCTCCTATTTCTCTAACTTCTGCCCAGTCAGAGAAGGTTATGGGTGCATCCTTCAAAATTTGGCCCAATGTAGGCTGCATTTCTTGGCTTTATTTGAAGGATCATTCTTTTTGGAATGGGCTGAAATAATGTAGCAGTCTAGAAATGCAATCTACCTAGACTGTAGCCTAACTTTTGGAATGCACCTCTGCAGGAAATTAGTTGAAAATCGCCCCCTATACTTCCTGCAATGTACTGCAATCTTTTGCAATGACTCATTAACATTAGCAAGCTTTTTAAAGGATTCACAGATAGCAGACATCATCTAATTTTCTATGAGCATATGTACAGAGCAGAGGTGCTAAAGAGGGTGAGGGAGCAAAGCATTATGGGTCATTATAGGTCAGTAATTAACACATATGACTTAAGAGTGTTAGTAATGTATAGTAATTATAGAGGTGAAAAAAGGCCCATTTGCTATAATGTAGGCTTGGGTCATTTTTCTTGGTCTTTTTATGCTATATGCATTTAAAGGGAAAAGGGATATTATAGGATGTTGAATATATCAACACTGTGAAAAATCTGTCACTGTGACGGTATCTTCCCCTTTCAGTGAGGAATATGAGTCTCTTTATTTTAGGTGTTGTTATCGTCTTACAATAAAAAACTTAATATGAAAATAAAGAACCATCTGTTAATTACTTAAAATTCATTGCACAGAAATGCCATAACATTAAAACCACCTCCTTGTATCTCCAAACATTGTTCATTTTAGCTCCACTGATCATATTGAGGCACTTTGTAGTTCTACAATTACAAACTGTATCATTTCACCCTGTTCTTAAAGGGTCAGGACCCCCACATGACCACCACAGAGTAGGTGGATCATTCTCAGCACTGCAGTGACACTGACATGGTGATGGTGTGTTAGTGTGTATTGAGTGGATTAGACACAGATTAGACACTGCTGGGGTTTTAAAACACTGTGTCCACTCACTGTCTACTCTGTTAGACTCTAAAAACAAGTTCTTAAAAGATTTTTAGGATGTCTTCAGATTGTTGTACTTGGAGGAACCCAGACTTTCTAAATAATTAATAAATGAATAAATTTTTGGACCTCGTAAATGTAAAGTCAGAGACATTGGCACATTTGTTGCTACACAGCTTGTGTTGATCATCGTCTACCCCTTCATTGGTGCCCACAGGATGGACATTTTTGGTTGGTGCACTACTTTCAACCCAACACTGACACTGAGATGTTTAAAAACTGGGTTTCGTACCAGCACAGCACGCACTAATACACCACTACCACATCAGTGTCACTGCAGTGCTGAGAATGATGTATTAGCTCTGTGGTGGCCCTGTTGGGGTCCTGAAAATTGAAGAACAGGGTGACTACAGATGGACTACAGTCTGTAATTGTAGAACTATAAAGTGCACCTATATGCTCAGTGAAGCTAAAATGGACAATGAGTGTAGATACAAGTTGGCTTTAATGTTATGGCTAAAAAATATGTGAGTTATGAATTTTCTGTATAGCAATGACAATATGCTAGTTTCAGTTTCCAGTAGGTGCTCTCTGCCTACGCTATGAATCCTCTAACTGGATTTCCTGCTAATGAGTGCTGAATGAATATAGTTTGTTTGTTTGCATATGCTTTCTTCCCCTCCATTATATGTATGCTCAATTGTTGAGGTTTTAATCGAAAACACGTAGATGTATGTGACTGCACTTGTGCACGATAAGAAAATGCAAATGTGATGACAGGGAGTGTGTAAATATTCAATTATGCACTGATTGTATTTGTGCCATCACCACAAATGCATCTGCTTATGGCTCTAATTAAAGCAGGTCTAGGATCCTTTAATTAGAGGTTGGTGGGGGTCGCGTTGTATCAACCAAGGAGAGCGAAGGGGTGCGTGCGGTTAAAGCCGTAATGAGAAATTTCGCAACAACAAAGTGGCAGCCCCGACAATGAATTCTCAAATAGCACTTCAAATAACCCTATTAGAATTCAGATGGCCCTCTGAAGGAAGGGACGACGGGGTGGGTTTAAAAGCTCCAAATGGTTTGTTTACATTTTTATTGCCTGTAAACACTCCAGTCAAAAACCCCCTTCTCATCTGACTTACAACAGGCTATGATAGTGGCTCTTAGCAAACTGGGCATCTAAAATGAGTTATCTTTGAGAATCTGTGTGCATATATTATTGACTTGATGTAAACAAACAAAGCTTTTTTAGTCAACAAACGCCGGAAGTCAAGCATTCTGAATTTGGCTTTTATGTCCTCTGTACACCACATAATGATTCAGTGACATTTTCTAAAGCTTTTTTTCCCCATTACCGCTTTTTATCGACCGATTACTGACTATGTTGGTGAATAACAGTCCAAAGGTCTCAGGCTGCAAATTTTAATGGATTGAAAGTACAAGTAGCTTTCAGTTTCATGTGTAATGCAATATTATTGATGCTAAGCTCAATATTGATAACAACATTAGCCTAGCTAGTACTGGTGACTGTTAGCCTAGCAATATCATGTTTATTTTTAGGTCTTAACTGTTTTTATGTAAACTCCTGTGTATAGTGAAAACAAATCCAGTTTTCTGCCTTTACACTGCCTTTCTAGCATGTTTTTTCCCCCCTTATATTTAGGCTTTAACTGAATTTGTACACTCCTTTCATGTGTAATATAATCTTGTGCTAAACCCAGGATTAACCTAGCGAGTCCTGGTGCCTTTGTTAGTCTAGTCTTGTCATATTTTTTCTTATATGTAGACCTAGCTTTAACTGGATTCTTTAAACTCATGTATGACGTGAAAGAACAAATACAGTTTTCTGTTTCATGTGTAATAGAATCTTCTGCTAAATATTTAAAATTGCCTAGTTATTTATAGTTAATTAGCCTAGCATTGTCATGTTTTTTCTATTTAGGCTTGTTTTTTGTAAGGTAGTGTGAAAGTACATGAAAAAAAAATACAGCTTTCTGTTTCTTTATGCTAGCCTTAATATTCATAATTGCATTAGCCTAGCCAGTACTGGTGACTGAGTTAGCCTAACATTGTCATATTTTTCTTCATATCTAGGCCTTTAACTGGATTTTTGTAAACTCCTGTTTTATGTGGAAGTACGAATTTCAGTTGTTTTTTTCTTTTTATTTATACCTTAACTGGATTTGTGTAAACTCCTTTGTGTAGTGAAAATACAGGAAAAGCAAATACAATTTTCTGTTTCATGTGCAATATAATCTTGTGCTAAACTCAATATTGATAATTGCATTAGCCTAGCAAGAACTGGTGCATTTGTTAGCCTAGCAAGAACTGGTGCATTTGTTAGCCTAGCATTGTCATGTTTTTCTCATATTAGGCCTTTAGCTTTAACTTTAAACTCCTTTGTGGTGTGAAAACAGAGAAGGAACAAATACATAATTGTGTTCATAATTTAATTCAAAGGGGGGCACGGTGGCTTAGTGGTTAGCACATTCGCCTCTCAGCGCTGGGGTCTTGGGTTCGATTCCCCATCTGAGCGGAGTTTCCATGTTCTCCCCGTGTCTGCGTGGGTTTCCTCCGGGGTCTCCGGTTTCCTCCCACAGTCCAAAAACATGGAGGTCAGGTACTCTAAAAATTGTCCGTAGGTGTGTCTGTGTGTGTGTGTGTGTGTCACCCAGCGATGGACTGGCGCCCTGTCCTGGGCTTAGTTGAATAGTGTAATGCCCTGCCCTGCGCCCAGTGAGGGGGTGGGGGACTAACCGCGACCCTAATAAGGATTAAGCGGGTGTGATAATGAATGAATGAATGAATGAATTTAATTCAAAAAGGTAAACTAACATATATTTAACATTCTTTAAAGTGCCAACCTGTTTGTTTGAATGTTGATACTGTTTTAATAGTAATTTAACCAGACTCAAAGCTATAAACTATTGCAATAACTTGATATTCTGGATTTCTAATTTTATTAGCTATAAGACATGCTGATCAACATCCATCCATCCATCCATCTTCTTACCTGCTTAAACCAATTCAGGGTTGTGGTGTGCCCCCCTACCCCTTCATTTGATCATGGGCAGGACATTTCTACCTATTAACAGTTTAAAAATGGCTTGCAATGTCACTTATTTGTGTAATGAATATAAAATGTGTGAATTGTGGTTTTCTCAAAAGATAGTTTGATCTTTTTGAATTAAACTATCAACAACAATGAACTTTAACATTTTTTATGTGGCACTGTAATTACTTATTCTAACCTCTTTAACTGGATATTTGTAAACTCCTGTATGGTGTGAAAGTACAATAGGAACCAATATAGTTTTCTGTTTCATGTGTAATGCAATCTTATTGATACTTAATATTGATAAGTGTAGTACTGGTGACTGTTAGCCGAGCATTGTTGTGTTCCTCATAGTTAGGCCTAGCATCAAATGGATGTTTGTAGTTTGTCTGAAGTTTTGTATGCTGAATGACACATTTGTAGTTAATGTAATTTGAGTTATAAAGGCAAGCTAATGGCTGTTATACTGTTATCATAGCTAATCATACCAAGCAGGCCCTCATTGCTTTAGCAGAAGCTGCAGGCCATAAACAGTTATGCTTAGAGATTTTTGGGCTATTATTTTGGAAAATGTGTCATGTTATGTGGATTTATAATTGGGAAAGATCTACCACAGGGTATGGCACTATACTGGAATTATTGCTGTCACGCTTGAAAATGCAGTAGAACGTCTCTGAGCCTAAAGTCCTTTATTTTGTATTCTGACAGCACTGATATCAGAGAATGATTATGCATAAGCTGGACTGACATTTTCTCTGTCATCTTTCTGATTGGTCTTGTAAGCTTCTTGCTGTATAGTGTTGTCAGCCCTGCCAGAATGTGTTTAGCTTGTACAAATGCTGTAGAGGCTTGCAGAAGCTCATGTGTTTGTTTCAGTGTCATTTTAACACAGCTGATGTTAACGGGTGATGGTGACATGCATGTTTTTTCCTTGTGTAGACGACAAAGCAAATTGCTGTTGTAGAAGTGGGGTACAATTATATTCTTTCTTTTCTCTCTCTCTCTCTCTCTCTCTCTCTCTCTCTCTCTCTCTCTCTCTCTCTCTCTCTCTCTTTCTTTCTTTCTTTCTTTCTTTCTTTCTTTCTTTCTTTCTTTCTTTCTTTCTTTCTTTCTTTCTCTTAGCCATGCATTGTATTGCTGAACAAGGCAAATATCTGCGTTGGCTTGAATTTACGAGCACTGGGTAATGATTAGAGAGAGAGGGCGAGACAGATAAAGAAAAAAAGATGGGAGATTTACATCTCTCAGCCCTGAGCGACCCCATACCTTTACTAATGCCCTTCATCATCGCCTCCACCTTAAGCAGCCATTCTGTTATGTTAATCACTTTTGTCTCAGTTCAGCAGAAAGGTTGGAATGTGCTGAGAGAGAGAGAGAGAGAGAGAGAGAGAGAGAGAGAGAGAGAGACAGACTCAGGAACAAGGCTAGGACTCAGAAACATGGCTAGGACTCAGAAACATGGCTAGGACTCAGAAACATGGCTAGGACTCAGGAACAAGGCTAGGACTCAGAAACATGGCTAGGACTCAGAAACATGGAATGTATAACAAAGACATAAATACCAGACAGGACAGGAGGCTAGACAGAGAACCAACATGGGCTACGTGCATGCAAGGGAGAATACCAAAACAACGCCAAGCAAAGACCAATGGGCAAATGCCGCTTAAATACGAAAGACTGTGATTTGCGTCAGGTGAACGGAATGGCCGTCATAGCCACTAGAGCAGGGCAAACCCGGAAGTGGACTACAGGTGTGTGTGTGTGTGTCAGTGAGTGAAAGCACAGGGAAGTGATGCAGGTACAAGAAAGAGATTGAGCGAGTGTGGTGAGAGGGGAGCTGACAAAGGAGCAAATGAGTGAGAGGAACCAGATCGTGCGTGGGAGGCGCTGAACATTACAATAAGAGCATTACAATGCATTACAGTAAGAGATATGAACTAGTACTTGCTTAAGTGTTCAACAAATGAATCTTCAGTCTGCGTTTGAAGACTGTGAGGGACTCTGCTGTTTGAACAGCCAGTGGGAGTTTGTTTCACCACCTCGATGCAACGACAGTCTTGGTGCTAGTCTTCCAGTTGTCTTGAAGGATGGCGGGTCAAGCTAAGCCATACTGGAAGCTCAAAGGATTCGAGGTGACACTCGAGACCTGACCATTGCCATTAGGTAGGGAGGGGCTGGCCCATTTCTTGATTTGTAGGCAAGCATCAGCGCTTTTAATCTGATGCAAGCAGCCACAGGAAGCCAGTGAAGTGAACGCAGCAGTGGAGTGACGTGAGAGAACTTGAGCTGATTGAAGACCAGCCGGGCATTTGCATTCTGGATCAACTGCAGGGTCCTGATGGCATATGCTTTTGTGAAACCGAATAAACTACTACTACTACCCTGACAGACCTGACCTCAGCTGCACGCTAACAGCAATCTTATCTCAACTGTACCCCATCAAAATTCTGTTTGTTGTTGATTGGCTTGTTCCAGTAAAGCACAATGTCAGACTTAACTGGTGATACTGTACATTTCTGTCAGTAGTTTGATCAGAGGAGGATGGATCCCTTTTGTGAGCCTTGGTTCCTTCCAGGGTTTCTTTCTCCAGCCTCGAGGGAGTTTTTCCTTGTCACTGTCGCCTTTGGCTTGCTCACATTGGGCTTTGGGTTTACAAATTGCCTGATTATAATTATGTAAAGCTGCTTTGTGTCAATGTCAGTTGTAAAAAGCGCTATATAAATACATTTCGATTGATTGATTGTTTGTTCTTGATTGTACCCTGACAAAAATATGTCTAATTTTAGCAGTACCCTTACAGCTTTTTAAGGTAATAAAAAGTAAAGAAAACTAACATTTGAATTTTGAACATTTGAACCCATCTTGAATAAATATTTAATATGCGAGATGTTCAAACCTGACCAAATTGGATTTAGACCACATTTCAGGCGGTACACTGTGGGCTTGTTCTAGTTTGGCTTTTCTGAGACTCTGTCTGTGTTTGCCAGCTCCCACGTTTCTGCTCAGGTTCTTGTTCTTTCCACGCAAAACGCTTGTCCTCATTAAAATTAAAGGCAGCTGCAGAGTTTCTGTACTTATTCATATTTATTTCTCTTTTGGCCTCTTGACTGTCTGCCTGGCTATTTTTTTTTCTCTCTCTCTTTCTGTCTAAGTCTATATCTCTCTCCTTCTTTGTCTTCAAAAGAGCATGAGCAGCTCCCAAGGTCCAGTGCTCCATTTTTCTTTCTCGGTCCTAATTTGATTTAGGACCACTTTTACTTCATTTGCATGCGGACACCTACTAAATCAGGCCGACCTAATGAAGTTGTGTGAGCACACAACTGAATTTCCTCCCACACACACAAGAGGACTCACCTTACATGAGTAAGAAGCTGAGATTTCCATTACACCAAGTGAAATATGAAGACAAATGCATTTTATTTTGCAGCAGTAGGTGTGGAGTGTTGTGTGGCAAACAGAGATGGGGGCCATTAAGACTTGCCCACAGCATTCGCATTAGCAGTGATACCGTAAAACATGGCCATATGTCGATATCTTTAGCGTGGGTTTGACAGAAGGTACAGGCAGTAAACGAAGCGAGAAGTTGATAAAAGGTTATTGCTTACCGTAAATGCATAGCATTTTGGAAATATTACAAATTAAAAGAAGGGAATATTTCCATAATTGTGTCAATAGGGGATATGTAACTCATAAATGATTCACCATTAATATATGTACACAAAAGTATTGCTTAGATGCTTTACAATCACTTAAGCTAGCATGTAATTAGCCAGCTCTGTGGTAATAAGACACATTGACCATTTTACTATTTTCTTTTAAGTGTTTCATTACATCATTCAACCGTATTGTGTGGTGAAACCTGTTCAGGTTATTTCATTTTATAATAAGCCCATTGTATTATTAGTTATAACTACAACAAATAATTAATAAAAATGTATAATAACATTTAAGAGTGAATTATTATTATAGCAAGTAATGAAAAAAAAATATTTTTTGCTTAGAAGTTGGTGAATGACAAGCATGAATAATATGGTAAGTATGCCAACTAATTTCTGAATATCAACCCATACTTTGCGAAGAATTATTGTTTGTCTTTTAAATCTTAGAAATGCATACATTTTAAGGCAATTTTTTTATATGAACCAGTTGGTGATTCATGCTTTCACAATTTTACTCTTGCTAGCACAGATAATGCTCCATCATTTTAATAAACAAACATGGAAATCATGAAATCAACAGAAAATATGTTTATAAATAACTTCTGCAGTTGAATTTGACAGGAAGTGACACTCTTCAGCAAAAACTGAGATTTCACTGACTGACAGCAGTCAGTCAAATTGCAATAAAAAAAACCCATCAACTCAGAAACTCTTTCAACTGTGAGACTATTATCAGTATAAGTCTGTTCTCTCAGCTGTCAACTTGGTAAGGCCATTAGGTAGTTATTTCCTGCCATACAAGACCAGACTGTCTCTTTGAATGGGGAGAGACCTATCTATCCCAAACAGAGAGAGACATTAATGTTTAAAATATGTGCTTAGAATCACAGGTAAAATCTGACCAAAATGGTGTTACTTACCTGCACTCTTTGGTTCAAATAACAGAAAAAATATAATTATATATGCAGGCTACTCATGCATTAATTGCATACTATGATAGACCTTCCACTTACTTTTATTAATATTCTGATTGTTTTTTTCTACTAAAGGGCAGGACTTCTGTACTACAGTACGTTCACTATTTTGATCATGATGGGCTGTCCCATATAAATTTCACTCAGTGACCAGTCTCCTCCTTATATAATGACTTTGCTAAAATTTAGGGATAGCCTGTTAGCATGTTGGCTAATTTATTGACATCAGAATATAATTTATTCTAGTTAAACAAAGTCTAAAACAAAGACAACTTGGATTTTGAAACCATAGACTGTATATAAGAACTTGACAGTATGCTTCTGTTCACTCTCATCATGTATAAAAAAAAAAAACGGCCAAAAGGGACACCGCCATATTGCTTGTACATTGGATGCAAATTGCAACCAGAGCTTGCACAGAACTCTGAACCTCCTCTGTTGTGGCCTCTTTTGAGGACAATTTCTCAACAAGACATTGCTCTTCTTCAGAAATGTCAAAGTGAAGATGAAATCTTATTAACAGAGTCTTAGAATGTAAAATTAGCCTAGCTGTACTTCTAATGTTAGCTCCTGTGACGAGCTATGGGGAGAATGCCTGCCATCCAAGACTGTCACAATTAGCTGTCAAGCAACTCAACCAAACTGTCAATCAACTTATCATCACACCCCTTTAAATGTCCCCAAATAACTTTTATAAAATGGATTTATCATAATGAAAAATACTGGTGGGTTAATTAGTAGGTATAGCTTGTGGAATTAAAGCAACACAATTGACAAAAAAAGAAGAAGAAAAAAACAGAATGAGAAAGCTAATTTCAGTTTGTTTTAGCTCCCATTCAGTAAAATGGATGTGAACTAATTTTTTATGTCTGTGTACTGCAGTTTACACTTCATTACTAAAGCAAACTTTAACCCAAAGTGGCAAATTAGGAAGTATTAGCTAAGCTGCTAGCATTGCAGTTAAATCAAGCAATTACTGCTATGTGGCATGGCATCTTTGCTAATTAGCTCTCCTTGTTGCTAAAAAATATTTTTTTATAAAACTTTCAACCATATATTTGGATCTCTTTCAGCCTTTGTCCACATTTAAGCTATATTCTGTACTCATTAGCTATTAGCAACCTCTGTGTTGAACTTATTCATCTTAACTATTATTTATTTTGATCATACCACTAGAATTCCACAGTACTAGAGTATGTGATGAAAATCTTCTTTTGATCTGTCCTTGCTGGTTAAAAGAGATATCAACACTTAGCATGCTAATAAAAAAGTGTTTTCCTAAAGAACAGAAGCTGGGAGATGTCTGTTATGATGGATGCTTATGTGATCTGAGAGGCATCTGATGGACGTCTCACTGGCTTTGTGATTGACAGCAAGGTCTGGCTGGTTTTGGATGGATTTGAATAATTAAGGCTTACTGATATCAGGCTTAGGAATGCTGCAGGATAGGCTTTGAATGAGGCGAATAGTAGAATATTTTTATTCGGATTAATTTAATTGATTCATAGTGATTCGTGCTTGTCAATTTTACTCTTATAGCAAATGAGTGGTTGCAACACAGCCTCTATTTAACCCAAATTATACCATACCAGATATAATGTCAGGTGTGTTAACCCAAGTCAATCCCAGCTTATGAAATTGACCCCACACAACACTGCCATATTTAATTTTATTTATTATTTATTTATTTATTTATTTATTTATGTATTTATTTTTTGCCAATGTAATTGCACACATCAGAATTTGACCTCCACATTTAACCCATCTGTGCAGTGAAACACACACACTAATGAACACACTAGGCTGTGAGAACATGTGCCTGGCAGTGGGCACCTCTATCCATGGCGCCTCTGAAGCAGTTGAGGGTTAGATGTCTTGCTCAAGGGCACTTCAGTCATGACCTGCACAGGCATCAAACCAGCAACCTTCTGGTCACATGACCAGATCCCTAACCACCAGGCCATGGCTGCCCCCAAGTCAAGCATTGCTCATGATATTTGACCCATGTCTGGCTTACACAAGACCCACAAGCCCAGCTCATAACATTTTGCCAACCTTTAGCCCACAGAACACATAACAGTGCAGTAATTGAGCCTTAATCTGTCCGGCCCAAATCTCTCTGCTACCTGGATAACATGGAGATGAGCAATTTCTGCACCTGTGAACTTGGTAGGCCCCTCATTATTAATGATATGTATGTCTGGCTAGAAACAGAGTTCAAGCAAGTAGGTTCTATTTTGACCATGTGTCCCACAGTTAAAACTCCTTGACTAACCTTAAACATGACTGCTACAGCTGGGCAGTTTTGGACCACAGTATACTTGCCATTGCCATAACTGACCAGAAAGCGCCTGAATTAACCCATATTTGGTCCAGAATTGACTTCTGTCTGGCTAACAACCAAAAAGCTGTACAATGTTGTAGTCTCGTGGTCTGTCTGTCATTATGATTGTATCTTTGTAATCATATTGTGATGATGGGCAGTTTTGTGGAATATTACTTCCTGAGAGTAACAGTTTTCACCTTGAAAGTTACTAAGAAGGTGGCTGCGGTGCTTGTTTCGGTGATGACCACTATTATGATCAAACTTTAATCATTTTCATATTCAATGGCTCTGATGTCCTCTTTCTCCTCTCATCTGCAAATGCTCTTTTACTTTTCTTTGAAATCTGTATTCAAGGAGTTTGTAATCACGTCGTCTCAAATCCGCCCAACTATGTCCTTTTTATTGGTGGTGTCCTTGGTTTGTGAGTGTGTGTATTTTGCCTTTCTTTTCTGTGAGATTAAGAAGTGCAGGAAGTTGTTTATGTATTGTAGCAATTACATGTATTTTTTATCAGGTTTTGCTATGAGATATATGTGAGATTTTATAAAAGTGCTTTATCAATAAAATCTATTAATCAGATCAGATTTTGGCCTACGCAGCAATAGTGAATAGCCTCCCTTAATGGCAAATTGCTTAAATGTTTTTTTGATTGTCCCAGTTGTATTTTATAAGGCCTCGGGGTGGTTTACAGAGCAGAGTGCAGTTTTGAGCTGTGTGAACAGTGTCTTGTCCATAGCTGCAGGTGCAGTTCACTCAACCCGGGAAAATTGCGCATAAAATTGTGCATACATTAGTGCATAAAATAGCACATGACATTGTGCATATGTGCATAATTAGTACAAAAATAGTCAAAGTCATTGCTCTTGGGCACCCTCCTTGTCAAATATCTCATCTCAATACCTTTGAAACTTGTAAAGGCTCAACACACTGAAGCTTTGCATGTTATTGCATGTCCCAGAAAATAGTCTATTACATTTAGGAAGGAATGTTAAACAATTTCTGTGGCTGTGAACTTGGTAGGCCCCTCATTATATTCCTGAAGGGGATCTGACATGAGTTCTGACCAGAGGTCTCAGGAATGTTTGAGCGTGACATTTTGGTGAGGCGCGGCTCACTCAGCCTTGGAAAATAGTATAAAATATTGAATAAAATAATACAAGGCTCTGTACCTTAAACTCTGTATCCTTAAACTTTGCATTTCATAGCAAATAGTCTATGACACTTAGGAGGGGATGTGATGCGACTGGTCTGTGTATTTGATGTTTTTGTGCACATATAAAATTCATATAAATGGCTGAAAATCCCACATACACTCTGCCTAAGCTCTGAGTGTTTCTGTGTGAGAGTGATTGTCGCAATCGCTCATTGTGAAATGCTGAGTGTGTGTGTTGTCTGATAGACTGCGTATTGTGTTATGGTGTATAATAGTGTTATGTGTGGGTGTGTGCATATGGGTGTGCACATGGTGAATGTGGGAATCGATAAATGTGTGAGTGTGTATGTGTGTGTATGATTGTTTTCTCTTCAGGCCATAGATTAAACACAGGGCGTGTGAGATTAATCAGAGCTGCAGTGTGTGTGTGTGTGTGTGTGTGTGTTGTGGGTTGGTGTGAGGCTGCAGAGTAAACAGTGGCAGCTGTTCACCATCCCAAACGAGAGAAAAGCAGCTGAAATGAAAGACAAAGAGAATCCTCCAGATAAGAGCAGAATGATGAGTGGAAACCACACCTGCTCATACTAGACAGCCATAGACACAACGATCAGCCATGGCATTAAACCACCTCCCTGTACCTACACTCACTGTCCATTTGAGCTCCACTGAGCATACAGGTGCATTTTGTAGTTCTACAATTACAGACTGTAGTCCATCTGTTTCTCTGTACAGGTTGTTCACCCTGTTCCTCAATAGTCAGGACCCCCACAGAGCAGGTGGATCATCACTGCTGTGTTAGTGAGTGTTTGAGAGGATCAGACACAGCAGAGCTGCTGATGTTTTTAACAAACTGTCTCTGACTTTACATCTGCATAATGTCATGTAGTGTATATCTAAGCAGGACCAAAAATGCAGCTGTGTCTAATAGAGTGGACAGTGAGTGTCTGATCCTCTCAGCACACACTAACACACCACCACCACATCAGTGTCATTGCAGTGTTGAGAATGATCCACCACTGCTATCAACATTGCTGAAACATCACAGCTGATCTCTTCTTCTTTGTCTTTGTTTGCATTTGTGTTTTTGTTGATAAACAATGTTTTGTTAATAATACAAAGGTTTATTCAGATTGATGTGGGCGTGTCATTAATTCATTGTGTGGTTGTTATTATCATTTGGTGGATATTTATAAACGCACAGCCTCTTTTAATAGCATGAAAACACAGTTTCTGATCGATTAAACTTTAGTGTGTGTGTGTGTGTGTGTGTGTGTGTGTTTGTGTGTGTGTGTGTGTGTGTGTGTGTGTGTGTGTGTGTGGTCTTCCCTGAGGGTCTTTGAACAGAATGAGCGAGAAGAGTTTGGACTCTTAATGGTGACTGGCTGGGTAAGCTGGGGGGCTACATTGATTTGTGTGTGTGTGTGTGTGCAGTTCATAATAGATCCTATAACCTAACCTGCCCCCTTCACTATCTAATATAGACCAAATTAATGTAGGCCTTTTACATCATGTGACAAGTGATGTGATAATGTGATGGAATGCTATGATATAATAATATTTATAAGGTCAGTGTTCCATTTGACAGTTTCACACTACACCCTCCACCCTTATTTTAATCATTTTGTGGTGTAGATTATATTAGCCTATTAGATTGGTCCAGTCTAGCAGGTTATATTCTGTATAGGTTAAACAGTGAATGCTATTCTATGATATAATATTATTAATGTTGTAAAGGCAGTGTTCCATTTCACACTATACCCTACAACTTAACCTGTCCCTTTCACTTTACTTTATAATATAGACCAATCTATTGTCCACCTTTAAGATCAGACCAGTCCAGTCTAAGCAGTTGTAGGCTGTATTGGTTGAAATATAATGGGATGCTAAGGTCATAACTGAAATAACGTTGAGCAAGACACCTAACCCCCAACTGCTCCCCAGGTGCCGTGGATAGGGCGGAACACCACTTCGGGCACATGTTCTTACAGCATAGTGTGTTCACTACTGTATGTGTGTGTGTGTGTGTGTGTGTGTGTGTGTGTGTGTGTGTTTCACTGTATGGATGGGTTCAATTCGGAAAGTTAAAATCACATTGGCAAAGTTGAGGTACACCCTAAACCTGCACCTTAACCTGGACCCTTCACTTGGTGACTATATAGATTATACACTACTGTAGTGTGCTGCCACTCCATGTCTTCAAGCTTACCATCTTGTTCTTTTTTCCTGAGGTAGTTCTGGCAGAGCTTGGACTTGGGTCATTATCTTGTTGTAGAATTAACCCCTACACCCTTACTTGCTACATTTATATGTTAATGTGGACTATATCATGTAGGCCTGCTTGATCAAACCTAAGCCTAAATAGACTGAAGCCACTATGACTTGTTATTAATATATTAATAGCTGGGCTTCAGTTTGTACTGTTTCACACTAGATCCTACACCCTTATCTGCATCCTTGTTAATGTACGTAGATATTAATAATGTCCCTCAAATCATTCTGTCACTTGTTGATGTCGATTATAAATGGATCTATTATATCAGACCTATTTAGAGAGGCTGTTTATATAGGCCGTGTTTCATGGTATCACTTCCACACTAGACCCTACAGCCTTGACATATGTTAATGTGAGTTTGATTGATTTAGGCCTGTTAGGTCAGGCCTATCTCAGAGTTTATATTTATCAGAGTAGTATTATGTATGTGGGCAGCGTTCCTATTTCATACTCCACTGCTATGCTCCCTACTCCCTCGTTTGTCCCCTTCACTTGCTAAAATAGATTAGGTTAGAGGACTAATGAGGGCTGGTGTGCGACTGCAGATTGGAATTCTGTTTTTTTTTTTTTTTTTTTTTTTTTTTTTTTTTTTTTTTTTTTAGCTGTGAATGCTACATGCCCTCAGTGGATCCTGGGATATAATTGGAGGCAGTTAGGGGTATAATGTTGACAATAATCACACCAATAACAACCAGCATCTCAGACTCGGGCCACAGACTTCATTTGCACAAGCTGGAAAATAATTGGAGTTCCCTAGTGGGCCTGCTTAATGCTAGACTGCACCAGAGCCCAGACCCAAAGCTTGGCTCCTCGGTTCGAAACCCAGACCCGAGACCACGTCAGATCGTAATTCGTCCGGGTGATCCCTTGAGGTTAATA
>BRDA01052110.1:4970-22976 GCA_036984385.1 Crenuchus spilurus | reverse complement strand
AATGCATTAAACTGCTCACCTCTCTGTCACACACACACACACACACACACACACAGAGACACACACACACACACACACACACACACACACACAGAGACACACACACACACACACACACACAGAGAGAGAAAGAGAGATTGCACTTTTTGTTTTGTTCATAAAATAACATTTTATACCAAATACTTTCAGGCAATTTTTACTGCCTTTATTAATAATTAATTAATTAATGTTGAGAATGCTTATTTAAAAGTGTCTACTCAAAATTATTCAGTGTCTTGTATGATCTATTTTGTGTGTAATTATTTGGTATCTACTGTGTATTATTCAGTAGCTGCTATGATTTCTTGTCAGTATATACAATACATGGTTCATTATCTATTATAAATAATTCAGAATTTATGACTTAATCAGTGTCTAGTACAAATAATTCAGTATATGCTATACATTACTCAGTATGTATTATTCCTCAGTATAACACACATAAACACACACACACACATGCAAAGCTATGCCACAGGTGAAATGCAGATGACAGTTAAAGCACAGCTTCAGCATACAGAGAGAGTCAGAGAGAGAGAGAGTCTCAATATGTTGTAAACAAACCCAGGGAGCTGACATAGGTCAAATCTGCTACCACAGGTGTGTGTGTGTGTGTGTGTGTGTGTGTGTGTGTGTGTGTGTGTGTGTGTGTATATATGACTGTCAGATCAATCGGTGGCCTTGGCTCAGAAACACAATCAGAGCAGAGATCTAAATTGCAGGTATTGAAGTGAAACACATACACAGAGAGAGAAAGAGGGAGAAAGAGATGGAGAGGGAACATCAGGCAGGGAGAAAGAGAGAGGGAGGGAGAGAGAGCACCAGACAGGCAAAAAGAGGTAGAGAGGAAGAGAGAGAGAGATGAGGTGGAAATCAGTATTTCTCACTCTCTCTGTGTATACATGCTGTATAAAATGTGTGTCAAAACTTCTCCTCATTACAGTATTATTTGTATTTTTGAGGTTTGGTTAATCAGTCCTTCATCTGATTTATTGATTCATTTGCCTTCACTGATGTTAAATGTTAAATGTTAAATGTAGTAAATTAATTGACTGACTGTGAAGATCTCTGAAGATCTCAAAATCTGGACCACACTTTGTTCTTGAAAATAACTCAATATTCATATTACACACTGGCTTATTCATAAAGAATCACTGAATTCTTTGTTAATGTGAGTTATTGTGAGAGTATCTTAAGGCCTCCTGAGTGTTTATTGTGTATTTAAGTGGAAAGCTGATGGTCTGTGGTGTTGTTTTCTGTGCTAAATGTGTGTTAAGTGTTGTGTAAATGCTTTGAGCTAAGTGTGTGTTGGTTGGTTGTGTGCAGAGCCTGGAGTGGTGAGGAACCTGGTTTTCCTCCAGAGGCCAATGAAGGTCACGGCTCTACAGGGCAAAGATGCAGTTCTGGAATGTTCTGCCTCAGGGTATCCCACCCCCTCCTTCTACTGGATGAGGGGCAATGAGATGATTCAAAGCAGGTGAGTCTCAGTGAGATCTTCATCACTTCAGAGTTACTATTTTGGACTGTTTCTTCTTCACCATGATTTTAATGATATGAAGCTTTGCCTGTAGATTAATTTTATGATGATACTATTATTCTACAAGTTCTCAGGTTTCAAATAATTTGTAAGAAACAGTAAATAGTCAATAGTTTGAAAGGATAATGTAAATAATGTATGTATAATGTAATTTAAAAATATAAAAAAAAAAAAAAAATGTTCTGAAAGACAGAACATCAAGAATGGGGCAGCCTTAGCCTAGTGGTTAAGGATCTGGTCTGGAGACCTGAAGGTTACCAGTTCGATCCCCGGGCAGGTCATGACTGGAGTGCCCTTGAGCAAGGCACCTAACCCCCAATTGTAAGTCGCTTTGGATAAAAGTGTCTGCTAAATGCCTCAAATGTAAAGAATGTCTGTAATTTCTATCCAAATTTTTCACATTTCAAAAGTTTTGAGGCATTTCCAAAAAAATAATTATAGTTTTACATACAGAAAACAATGAGAAATAAATACAAAAGACTAATGAAATAGATACATTAACATTTAGTATCACTCTTATGGGTTTAAGCTCCATTTTAGAGCATGCTGGTGTGGTCCTGCCCAGGACTCTTGGGCACTATTTGTTTTTGCTTTTGTTTTTTTGTTTTTTGTTTTTTCAGGCGGTAGCGCTGCGTGATGTTGCTTTAGTGTGACATGTTTTAGTTTGAGTGTTTTTAAGGAGAAACTAAGCCAGATTGAATGATGAACGCATGTGTGGAGCATTGTTTTCATGAAATTAGAAAACTGGGCGGATGAATGATAACTGGGACAAAATTTCCCATAAAATAGTTGACGATAATTGAATTGTACGATAACCAGGGAAAACGATAACCAAGGTTCCACTGTGTGACAAGTCAGATGATTTTGGGTGTGCAAATGTTTGAGCTATACCTTTACCTTTATAGTGATGCCTTTAAGAAACTTTTACAGTAAATGGCTGGATCTTTAAATAATGATGTTGTACATGTGACGTGTGAAGGCAAAGAATTTTTTTTTTACTTTTTGTAGACTTGAAAACTTGAAATAAAGGTAAAGTAGATAGTAAAGAACTGTGTAGGTTCTTCAGACCTTTAAGCTGACTTTCCTTAAATTTAAGTTCCATTAATGTATATTATTGATTTAAAAGAAATCAGATAGTTAAGTTGATCTGACTTTGAATAATTGTGTTCCTTTAACTTGTAAGCTTGATTTGAAAAAAAAAACTAATAAATTTGTCTTACCAACGCAAGTATTTTTTAAATTAGTCCAGCTATTCTCAAAAGGCTGAGTGAGTCCAACTGAAAACATTACATTAATTGAACTGCTACCTAAATGCACTTTTAGTGTGAAAACAATGCAAACTGAGCTATTCTCCAGTTATAAGAGTGTGGAATGCAGGTCTGGAACCACCAATTGTTCCCAAGGAGCGTAAGAGGCCACAGAACTAGCCATTAAGGAACCAACAATGGTGCTCATATTGCATTACTCAAAAACACTTTGTGTAGCCCTTGTTGTGTAGAAGTTTGCATTGTAGACGTTTGTAGTGTAGAAGCCAGTTCAGTTTCTCTTTTGATTACATTTTGTTCCATCTGTTAACTTATGGTTCTGAAATTTCCTTCTGTCTCACTTTCTAAAAGATCAAGAAAGTACACACTGCTCGGAGGCAGCAATCTCATGATCAGCAGTGTGACGGATGATGATTCGGGCACCTACAACTGCATAGCGCACAACAAGAACGAAAACATCAGTGCTGCCTGCGAGCTCTCGGTGCTAGGTAAGTCTTTCAGGTCCTGGGGCCAGATTCAGAAAAGCTTTCTTAAGAAGAAAATAACTTTTGAAAGTTATTGAGACAAATGCTACGAAGTTTATAAGAATGCTCTTAAATGTGATTCTCAAAAAAAAATACATTAAAAAAGTCCTTTGATTTCTTCAGTACGCTACAGCTGACCAAACAGCATTTTGAATGGAAGTTATTTCCCTTGTTTTTGTTCAGTCCACTCAGAGCAGCAACGTGGAGGAAACCATATAAACATTCAATACCAGATGCTCAAAAAGTTTGGCAAACTGTGTGTGAACTGTGCTGACAGCTGTAGGTGTCAAGTTCTAGAGATAAGTTGTTCTCAATGTGTGCAGTGTTCTGCTGAAGATGCACATCATTTGTTGTGTGTTTGGTGTTGTCCAGAGTTCAGGGACAGCACTAGAATGTAAAGACTAGGGTGTTTAGCTCAGAGAATGTCCCCCATGGTACAGAAGCATCAGTCCGGCGTGGTGATACACACACTAACGAACTAAAGGTGAAGATCCTGGGCTTTACTACAAGTATTAGGAGCTTAGAGACACTGGAGAGCAGCACCCTTAAACAGTTCAAGGAGCAAACAGTAAACAAGTAAACAGTACTACAGAAGCAGAGTTCACTTGATGGAAAACGGCTTTCTGTCTAATAGCTAATGTTTGGTGAGAGTTCTGATGCAGCTGGATGCTTTTGGTGGTGGTTGACGTAACTCTCTGATGTCTTTCACAAATGTCAAAGAGCTTTGAGTGTCTAGAACTGCTGTATTTCAACCAATCGTCATGGACATCCTGAAGATTGAACCTCATTGATAAGCTGTTATTTTTATCCACATTTGTCTTTCACTCTAGAAGAGGAAGCACAACAAACTGATTTGGCTGTTTGGCCAATGATTTTTCCTTCAGGCAGTCTTCCACACTTCTCGTTTGGTGGCAGGTTGCTCTCTATCAGCTCCTGAAGAACAGCCAAAACACTTCCTTAGCTGAACACTGCTTACTGGATGCCAGTCTCTGTGAGGAATTGCTAGCCAACTAGCCTCTTAGGGTGGCGAGCGGCCCTTGGCAAGCTGGTCTTAGATCAGCATCATGAGTTCCTCAAGGGAGTCTGGGAAGCTGCGGGCTGAAGATGTGAACTTGTTAGTCTTACTCCAGAGGAAAGCGTTTTCCCACCACAGCGCTTTAAAGGCCTTCGACAGCTTCTGTGATAAAGTACTCACCGCGGGTTGTTTTGCATCAGCGATATTGACACCAGCAGCAAAAGCTGAAGCTGCCATCTTCCTTATATGTTCTCATTAGTGTACACACATTGTTTCTCCTCTATTTTCTACACTTTAAGGATTGTTGTTTTAGATAAATTCACTCTTAGAATGTCTTAGCTTCGGTTTTTGTAAATCTATTGACTACTTAGGAAAGTAAGGTCATGTCACTAGCTTTTAATACACAGCTCCTCCCCTTTCTTGTAACCATCTATGCTCCACTCACCAATTTGTGGGCTACTGTTGCTAGGTTGTACCAAACTCAATTCAACCAACTGACGACTGAACTGACTGAAGCATGGTCGCAAAAGTGGCATCGTTGCTTCTTGCCTGCCTAGAAACCAGGGTCTCCAAGTCTTATTAAGGTCATAAAAATACTCCAAATTATATTTTTTAACATGATGTGCTTTTCAAGCATTTCTCGAAAATGAGAGAAGTTAGAATGTTGCAGAGGAAAGTCAGGTTTGAGTCATAAACGATAGTTGGTCATCCACAATCACAACAGCTTTGGGTCTTCTACAGGAACGCGGCTTTTCACCTCATGTATGTGTTGCACTGGACCTGTTTTTTCTCCATCTTCTCTGCCAGATCTGATGTAATAAGGACAGACTTAGCATCTCTGAACCTGTTTGATCATCACTCTTTATTTTACTTTGTTTTTCATCCCTTCATTCCAGCTCAGTAATCCATAAGTTCTTCAAAAAAATCCTCAAATTCAGATTAAAATGCAAATCGCAGGCATCTGTTCTGAAAAGAGATTTAGAGTTGGGGCGAGGTAGCTCCATTTAGAGCTGTGAGAGGATTGCCACTGCTTTGACAAGAGCACGCGTAGCTTCAGAAAGGTCAGCGGCATGGACGTCGAGTGACAGCAAATGGCTCAGACTGTACTGTTTGTGCTTTAAAAGAAAAGAAAATCTGTCTTTATATCCACATGTGCTCCAGCTTAGTGGCTGCATGTTCCTGGAATGTTCTGCTTTATATTTTAGGTGAGGATTGTTTGAAGGACCCCTGATGTTATCATGGTGAGCAGTAGCACTGACTACACTCAGAAAAAAGCTCTATATCTAGTACCAAAAAGGGTTGTTTGTCTCTTTTTGATAAGTAATCCTTTATGGTGCTATTAAGGACAATGTTTTTGTACAGATGTATTTTGCTCTTTTCTAAATTTGTGACTGGTGACCATATTATAATAGCAAATAATTGTATTGAGTTTAATGAGTATTAATTGTATTTATTGAATATTCATCACCACGACCCTTGTCAGGATTCAGCAGAAGATAATGGATGGTTGAATGGAGTATTCCTACAGTGCCAGTCAAAAGTTTGGACATTCATTGTTTTATTATTTAAAAATTGTCTGCTTTGTAGATTCATACTAAAGTCATCTAAATTATGAAGAAATACATATGCAATTATTTAATAAACAAAACAGTGTTAAAAAAGCAGCATATGTTTTATATTTTACATTCTTCAAAGTAGGCACCTCTTGTTTAGATTGCAGCTTTCTTGGCATTTTCCTTGGTGCAAGTAGATCAGACACATTAGAGCTATTAGAAGTCCACCTAGAGCCAACAGTGTCATGTGAGCACCAATGAAGGACTAGAGGACCAAAACAAAGTGTGCAGCAACAGATGAGCTGCTGTCTCTGACTTTACATCTATGGATCTATAGTGCTGAAAAACTGTCTGATCTACTCATAGATGCCACCACCATATCTGTGTCATTGAGTGAGAGTAGATACTAGGAAGTTGCTTTAATGTGGCTGGGCAGTGTATTATAAAATCAGTTTTGGTCAATCAGTATTACTATTTTTTAACCCAAAAGACACGGAAAGGCTGGTAATATACATTTGCATCTGAAGAGAGATTTAGGTGGCTATTGGTTATTGACCCCCATCCTCTTCAGCTCTGTATTTTGGGTGAAGTTCTGCCTGGGTGGTTTGGAGAGATTGTCTTTGACTAACACTAAGGCCCTCTTTTTAATCTTGTTCATTCGTGGGATTTTGAATTCCCTGTTCCTTTTCAATTAAGCGTTCCAAATCTCGTTAGTTCCGCATTGCAGGGGGGTTTCTGGCAGGGGCTTTTTATTCCAATTAATCCAATTATACACAGACAGCAGGATGTCGAGAATATGTTACAGGACCTCACTTTTGCTGTCCCTTTTTTTTCAAACAACAAACATGAAAATCGTATTAAATGGGTCTTAAAGTGTGCCATATGCCTACAGTTTTTGCTCCTGTAGTGAGTAGTACTGTACTTACTGTAACACATATTGTACGTACTGTAAGCAAGGTGTCATATTGTGATTTTTTTAAATTGAATTTTAAGAAAACTGGAAAAGTCTAATGACTGAAGATAGATTGCAACGCTACCCTTTAGTGGTCAGGGGTTTAAACACACAAAATAACCATTGCCTCTCACCAATTTTAATATGTATTAAATATCAATAGTATATGTTTTAGACTTGATACAGTATAACAAAATACACTATTGCAATGCTCAAGCGTATAGATATATTCTTACACCCTTACTAGGCCACATAAAGTTATTTTAGACCACATTAGCAAAGTGTTAGAGCCTGTATATTGATATGGGTCACTCAGATGTATCACATATAGATTTAATTCAATTTAGTCACTGTCAACATGCATGTTTGATGAGTGACTGCCTCCCCTGTAGTGCATTTGTATAGCTCTGTCTTCAATTTACTCACATGTTGGAGTTTTCTGTGAGCAATTGTTAAGGCCTGCACAGTGACACATTTGCTTGATTTCAACAATGATTCAAGTTTAGCATTATGGTTTACTATAAACATTGTAAGCAACCACTCTCCAGCAGTGTTGTATGTCATCTGTAAATGGTATCAGAAGTGGGATGTGAACCCATGTCTCCATTTGCAGCCTCCCTTAACCCTCTGGAGTCGACAGACCTGCCTACGGGAACAAAACCGAAATTTCGCATAAACACTTACAGTGAGGAAAATAAGTATTTGAACAACCTGCGAATTTGCAAGATCTCCCACTTAGAAATCATGGAGGGGTCTGAAATTGTCATTTTAGGTGCATGTCCACTGTGAGAGACATAATCTAAAAGAAAAAATCTGGAAATCACAATGTATGACTTTTTATCATTTATTTGTGTGTTACTGCTGCAAATAAGTATTTGAACACCTGTGAAAATCAATGTTAATATTAGCCTTTGTTTGCAATTACAGAGGTCAAACGTTTCCTGTAGTTTTTCACCAGGTTTGCACACACTGCAGCAGGGATTGTGGCCCATTCCTCCGCACAGATCTTCTCCAGATCAGCCAGGTTTCTGGGCTGTCACTGAGAAACACGGAGTTTGAGCTCCCTCCAAAGATTTTCTATAGGGTTTAGGTCTGGAGACTGGCTAGGCCACTCCAGAACCTTGATATGCTTCTTACGGAGCCACTCCTTGGTTATCCTGGCTGTGTGCTTTGGGTCATTGTCATGTTGGAAGACCCAGCTACGATCCATCTTCTGTGCTCTAACTGATGGAAGGAGGTTGTTCCCCAAAATCTCACAATACATGGCCCCGGTCATCCTCTCCTTAATACAGTGCAATCAACCTGTCCTATGTGCAGAAAAACACCCCCAAAACATGATGCTTCCACCCCCATGCTTCACAGTAGGGATGGTGTTTTAGGGATGGTACTCATCAGTTTTTGTTCTCCAGGCACGGCGAGTGGAACTATGACCAAAAAGTTCTATTTTGGTCTCATCTGACCACAGCACTTTCTCCCATGACTCCTCTGGATCATCCAAATGGTCATGGACAAACTTAAGACGAGCCTGGATGTGTGCTGATTTAAGCAGGGGAACCTTCCTTGCCATGCATGACTTTAAACCATGACGTCTTATTGTATTAGTCACAGTAATCTTGGAAACAGTGGTGCCAGCTCTCTTCAGGTTTGACCAGCTGCTCCCATGTAGTTCTGGGCTGATTCCTCACTTTTCTTAGGATCATTGATACACCACGAGGTGAGATCTTGCATGGAGCCCCAGTCAGAGGGAGATTGACAGTCATGTTTAGCTTCTTCCATTTTCTAATAATTGCTCCAACAGTTGATCTTTTTTTACCAAGCTGCTTGGCAATTACCCCGTAACCCTTTTCAGCCTTTGGTAAAAACATTAAAGGGTCTACTTTTCATATATATATATAGCTTGCATTGAAATATGTTTTTAGATATTTGTGAGAGGAGCTTAAATAAGCAGGGAGAAGTCAAAGCGACTCAGACAGCTACGTGTTTTTCCCCGTCAACATGATGTGTTTTGTCATTCATATGATGACATGGTAATTCAGGACATGCCAGTGATTGGATTACCAGCTTAGGAATGTGTGGAATTTTTACCAAAGACCTCTCACCTGAGGTGAACCTGAACAATAGACCTCTCCCTGAGTGTTTCACACTTCTCATAGTCAATGTAGGGTTAGTGGCTGAGAAAAAAAGTGTCAACTCACATTTTTTACGCTTTAGAAATAAAACCAAATACAATTTCTAAAAACTGTAATGACCAGTGTGTAGTCAACACCTGTTTATTCAGTTCTGACCTCAAAAGTTTTGGCTAGAAATGTTCAGAGTGTGCTTTTCACAATATATCAGCACATCTGAAAATAGGATTTTGGAAAGTCTAAGTTTAGAGCAGATTTAATCTAAATATAGATTTATGACACTCTTACTGTTTTGACATTGTTGTTGCTGAGTTTGTGCTGAACAAAAGCCTGTGTAACACTTTGGGGAAAAATAATTTTAGATGTGTAATTTGTAAAAAAAATCAACCCATGACTACATCAGAGTGTCTGAAACACCCTCAGACTCCAGGGGGTTAACTCAAATCCTAATGCTGAAGATAAAGACTATGTCTAATGTTGATACTTCAGAATCCGATGTTCCACTAGCCTCTTTAGATGGTTTTACTAACGAACTCAAGTTCACTGTCCCTTTTTTCCTCAAGGGAGGTCCTCCGCTTTTAGCGGCTAGTTTCTGACACTGTCACGCTAGCATGACAAGCTCTTTCACTCAGAGAGATTACAACAAAAGCCAGTCTGTTATGATGTCTAACCTATGTCCATTGATCTGCAACTACCGCCCAACACACTCTCTCTCTCTCTCTCTCTCTCTCTCTCTCTCTCTTTCACACACACACACACACACACACACACATCTATTAGCATCTAGCAAGAATGTGAGCAGGAGGAGGAGTTTTGCAACCACACTTAAGCTTACATTAGCATCAAGCTAGTCAGATATAATTTGTTTTATATATATATGTGTGTGTGTGTGTGTGTGTGTGTGTGTGTGTGTGTGTGTGTGTGTGTGTGTGTGTGTGCAGAACCTGGAGGGGAAATAACTGCTTCTGCTTTATTTATTTATTTATTTATTGCTAAATGCACTAGACTAGCAATGTTTCTTGTTAAATGAGACATTTACAGAGTATTTCCATCATGGCAGAAACATGTGTTTTTGAACACTACCATGATGGTAGAACCATGGTACTGGTACTACTGTGATAATAATACAGTAATACAGCTAATTTTACCATTGCAATAAACTAGCTTCTCTATGATCAAACTAGCTGTATTGCTGTTATATTAGCATTGTATTAGGATTGCACCATCATGGAAATAAGCATAGTCCTTCCATGATGGTGTTACCATGATAATTCCATCAGATCCCATCATGTAATACCATACAGTATGTGTAGAAAACAATAACAGCATTTTTATATGGTACTGTCAAATACTGTGGTATCATTGGAAATACCATTATAATACCATAGTATATTTTTGTAATTGGAGGCTGTTTGTTAAATGAATATTCAAGAAAGCCATCCTGGAAGAGAAATCATAGTAAAAGAGATGAAGAAGCACTTCCTGCACATACGTTTGACACTATGGGTTATCCTGCTGGATGCCTGCTGGACGCTAGGGAAGATGGATGCAGGTTCTGTAATGGGTTTTTACGGGGTAAGAGAGGGAGCTGGACACAGACAGAGCTTCCACACAGCTCTGTCTGTCTTTGTGTGTGTGAGCAGATGGTGTGCGGGGGAAATACTTATGCTCCTGATTTGAGTCTGGTTTGTACGGTTTTAAGTATTCATGGAGCTCGTCTGTGTTTAAACAGCCCTCGTGTGCTGCGAGATGGGGTCCAGTAACC
Organism: Crenuchus spilurus; assembly: GCA_036984385.1. Classification (NCBI taxonomy): domain Eukaryota; kingdom Metazoa; phylum Chordata; class Actinopteri; order Characiformes; family Crenuchidae; genus Crenuchus; species Crenuchus spilurus. The sequence continues at coordinate 12,200 of BRDA01052110.1, read as the reverse complement.
CAGTTAGCCATGGCTCACATCCAAACACACACACACACACACACACACGCCTACTTACTACCATGTGTGCATCTTTTATTATTTTTAAGCGCCAACTTTTATTATTAATATGAATATTTAAAAAGGAATTGTAGTCAATAAACTCAAACATGACCCTTGTTTCTGTTAATATAGGCAGATATGATTGCTTAACTGGTGTTTAAATAATGGAAACTAATGAAGTTGATCTGATTTATTTATTTAGGGTTTGAACCATTTACAATAAGCAAACACATGAACAAGAGTAGAAGTCACACATCAGTCAAATTCTGATTAACCAAAACAATAATAAGCCCTTCCTAAGACCAAACTGTGCTCACAATGTCCTGCAAAGACAAAATACATTGTCACAGTGTTCTCTTTAGGTTCTCACAATGTTGAAATGTTATACATCAGCTGTGCCAGTGTTGTTAACAATGTACTGACCTAATACTGCACCACTGTACCACACTGGCAATGATGTTAAATATTAAACTAAATGGTTACAAATTGCGAGAAATTAAACAACGTTGTGATAATGTTATGTGCATGCTGGGTGTGCACACTTACTCAGAAGAGCAAACATACTGGATGGTGTGGCGGATAACAATGCTGCCTCCTATGTGGAAAACTTAGATTTAGTTCTACAGACAGTATTGATAAGAGTCCTTAGTCAAGACTTCCAATGCTATCATTATATAAAGACAACTTTTTAATGGTTTTTAGTCCTGGCTACTAGAGTTGCTTGACAAAAAAAGAGACTAGACCAAGTCGTGTGCTCTGATTGGAGAGTTGCAGTGGTGAGATTGTGTAAAAATGGATGGATATGAGGAGAGTTGATCCACATTTATATGACTGTAGAGGATCACAGGATTCATCATTTAAAACGAAATATTAGAGTTTAGCTGTTATCAAAGGTTAAAATTCTTAAGAACAACATTAAGAAACAGATGAAATAATACACTCCACATTAACTGCAATGTATATTCAATTCCACATCTGTCACTTATTGGTTTGTAGGTTCCATATTAATAGCGTTGTTAGAATTTTTTATTCTACATGAGTTCTGATCTTTATTAATTCATATGTTCCACATCAGTAACACTGGTCTTCACCAATCACAATTATTACTTTTTCATTTCTTATCATCTGGAGATGAGAAATGCTTTTTATAACCTGATTTTCTCCCCAATGGTTGGTAGCCAGTTGACCCGCCCATTCGTTGACTTTCTCCATCACTTGTAATTCATGATAGGGTTTGTCCTCTATGTGTTCACACCCCCCTGTGATGTCACCTCATTGCTCATGTTCATTCCCTTGTGTGTGTCTTGATTACTTCCCATGTTTATGTTAGTCCATTTCGCTCATTCAATGTAAAAGTAAATGTGAATGTCTAAGGTTGTTCTTGTTGTTTCAGTGATGTTCTGTTTCAGTCATTAGTGTTTGTTTGACTCCTCCCATAGCATTTACTTTTTCTTTTGTAGTGTGTAATAAACTTTTTATAAGTTATTCCCATGCCTCCTGTCTCCTCGTCTTCTACGTTACACTGATCATCACACAACCACTTACAAATGATCAAACATTATATTTAATAATTTTTTGATTTCTCCTGTTTTCTTAATAAACAAAAAAATGCCTAAATGTATGGTAACTGGGGTATAAGTGAGGTAACATCCTACGAGCTGTGTGGTTATACAAATTTAATGGACTTGGCAGAGGAAAGTACAAGTATGATTACTTACTGCCATACATATCTATTTGAATGCATCTATCTATCTATCCATCCATCCATCCATCTATAAATGTTAATGTCTGTTGTACTAACATCTGAGTCTTCTATTCTGAGATTTTGTCACAGAGACAGTCAGATGCCTAAATATAAATGCACTGCAGACATGCACGTGGAGTGGCAGCCAATTTACATGAGCTGCTTTCTTCTTTATTTGGGTATATATAACATGACTTTTAGTAGTGTTTAAAGACGACTATATCTGTTTAACAAATCGTAACCATCCATAGTTTTAAGCTTCCTCTTCTGAATCTGCATGCCCAAGTCTTCATGAAACATCATGAAAGAATTCAGAAAATGTGTTTTATGAATTGTAATATAATAATACATGCTTAAAATGTCCTGCTGAAAACTTAAATGGAGCTGTTTATAGCTTTTTTGCACTAGAAATCATTTCACCCTGCACAACACTGAAGGATCTTTATGTAAGTTAAATTTGCAACTCAGATTTTGGCCACAAGAGGGAGCCCTTCAGCAGGACAGAAACTGAGTGCATACTTCTGTTTGTTTATAATGGATTGAAATGAAAAATGAACACTTCGTGCTGTGGTTTATTTGAAGCATTGACAGCTCAAAATAGGCAGAAATGACTAAACCGAGTAGAAAAAAAGGGTTTCAGCTTTTATACGTCTCCTGACTTGTGTGTATGTTTAGAAAACGATGAAGCTCTGAATGCAAGCCATAGATGCTGGACCTGCTCAGGCTATTTGAGTGGTTAAGAGAGATATATACCATTATGTGTATTTCATAGCACTCTCATGCACAGCCAGTAGAATATTATGTACTGTCAGTTGAGCTAAAGAAGTTGAATGCTCCATACTTACTCCTTCTTCTCTCTCATGCTGTGTGCTAAATATGTGTATTTTCAAAGCCATGACTATGGTGAGATTGTGTGGATTATAGAGAGGCTTCAAGAGGAATAAGGCTTGTGGGGAGCTGATGACTCATACCTCATTACATGTTATAGGATGTAGCAGCATGGTTGTGGTCTACTCCTATTAATGCGCTGTCACATACTCTGCCAGTGTGCATGTGTGTCTCAGTGTGTTTGATTTTGTCCATTTTCAGTGAAATAAACTACAAAATGTTAACACTCATCTATTTTAGCTCCACTGATGATATTACTTTGTACTACAATAATACAATACAAAGACTGTAGTCTCTGTATACTTTATTAGCCTCTTTTAACATGGTCCGAGCACTTTGGTGGTCATTCTCAGCACCGTGACTCTGATGTGGTGGTGTTGTGTTAATGCCTGTTGACTGGTTCAGACAGCAGAGGTCCACACCTGCCTTGTTGGTTTGCATTAGAGAGGCTGTTAAATCCTATTTTTGCTTCGGTGGACTCTTCTCAGATATTGAGGTGTTGAAAAGCTCCAGCAGCACTGCTGTGTCTGAGTGTACACTAACATGCCTCCACCACATCCGTGTCACAATGCTGAGAATGATCCACCAGCTCTGTGAGGCTCCTGAACATGGGTGAACAAAGTGGACAGAGAAACAGATGGACTACAGTCTGTAATGTGTAGATACAAGGCGGTGGTTTTAATGTTTTGGCTTATCTGATGTGCATATCCTGAAAATGCATAAAACCTTGCCTATGTGTGATATGCATATAGAGCCTTTCTTTTTCCCTGCATGCTATAAATTACACATGCCTTCCAACCCTCAACACAGCCAGAGGAAGTATACGAAAGCTTTTTACACATAAACAACAAAGGGAAACAGTGTAGTCGACATTATTGGCTCTGTGTTGGCTGGGAGGAGGCTGAGGGCAGCTCGGAGCTGGAGACCTTCTCCATAATTGAGAGAGGACAGCAGGGGAGCTTTCTCACTGACGGAACAGCCTGAAGATATTGCAATATACAGTAGACTTAAGATCCTGAGTTTAATATTAAAGTAAGGCTAAAGTGTTTACCTAGAGTGAGATGTAGTAGTACGTCGAAGGGCGAGAGAGGCAGGGAATGAGAAGAGGGAGAAACAAAAGACAAAGAAGGAAATGAAAGGAAGCATCTGGTGGAAGTCAGACAGACAATAGTACAATAATAAGAGACAGGATATAGGGAAAAGCAAGTGGTGTAGAATGTGAGCAAGAGCGAAAAAGAGAATGAAGGATAAAAAGAAACGGTGGAGATGAGTGAGCAATATTGACTTTAAAGTATAGGCAGTATGTCTGAGTGTCGATGATACACCATATGTCCAATTGCTTGTGGACACCCCTCAGCTATAGATGTATAGATGTGCTGGCAATAAAATAGCACTAAACATGAACCAGTTGGCACCATGCCTGATGACAGGTGTGGGCTAGAAAGCTATAAAACCCCCTGCCAGCAGTGGATTGATGTTCTTTGCTCAATCCAGGACTTTTGTGATGAGTTGGAGATTAGGTGGGGTGGTGATCATTAGCTCTTGTGGCTGAATGCAAATCCTCACAGCTCTAAAAAATGTCATAGTAAGCCGTCACTGGACAATAGAGACAATTACTCCAAAAAAAGCAGGACAATCTCGAGTTTGGAAGAAACAGTGAATAAGCAGGTGTCCCAATACTTTAGCATGAATCTTCTGTTTGTTTACAGTCACTGCCAGTGATGCCCCAACATGTCTTGCTCTCGTGGCAAATTAGCAGTGATCCGTTCTCTCCAGCTCACAGGTGGGTGTGATCAATACGCTTCACCTGGCCATGTTTACAAATCTCAATAACATGACTCGGCACTTTTCACTCCTCGCTAGCTTCTCTGCTTATGATGACAATTATGCTAAGTACAAATTCACTAAGCGTGACATCAAGAGGTCGAGAGGACATGGCACCGCTAATACAAGCACTGACGAGTTATAAATCAGCAGTGTATCACTGCTATGCAGTAGGATAAGGTATTAGCAAAGCCTAATTTAGCCCGCTATTCGTCTTTGTCCTCATATTTCAAGCCCAGCTGAAGGGCTGGGCAATGTAGCTTCTAATGTAGCTGAATTTTCACACATTTCTTCAAATTGCATCACACTAACCCCTTCTTTTCTCTTTTTCTTTGGTCCTGGAGCTAAAAGCATGGCTTGAGGTAACAGCTCAGGCCTGCTAGGTTCTGTTAGCATTAGCAATGCTGAGATTTCTGCTCAGATATAAAGAGGGGGCAGCTGTGGCCTGAAGCTTAACTTACAGAAGCAGGCACAGTGAAGTGTCCTTGAGCAAGGCATCTAACCCCCAACTGCTACCCGGGTGCCATGGGTGATGGGCCCCATGTGTGCACACTGACCCATAATGTGTGTATGTGTATGTTATTCCACTGCAAAGAATGGAATAACAGTTCACTTTACTACACACACGTGCCTTATACTAACAGGTACTGACCATGTGAAATAGACCAAGAAACTGATGAAGAGGATGGAGAACACAAACTACATCAATGTATGATCTACAGTCTCTACACCAGCAGGGTGGAGCTACAATAGAGAGGTTTCTAATAAATTGTCCACTGAGCTCAGTCCTGAAATCTCAGTCTCTAAGGACATGGATGTTGTGGACAGCTGGTTTAGTTATCTGTTGCTTGTGACCGTTTTGCTTTAGCTGCTGGTCCTTCAGGCCCGAATGGCGTATAAATTCATTTCTCTGATCTTTCCGTCAGTTATGAAACCACTCACTCCATCTCTCCTTCTACACCCTCGTAAAAACGCTGGCGTATCACTACCGGAAAAGCCTCTGATGTTCCATAGCGTCCGTCTTTCTCGGCGAGATTGAAAAACCTCTGGCCTCAAGCCTTCCCCTGGTCCGCTGGCATACATCACAGCCCTGCAAATGGAAGCGCAGGATGTGATGAGGGAGGGAGATGATGGATGAGGATGAAAAAGAGGAAAAAGAGAGAAGAAAAAAATAATAATTGAGTCTCAGTCCATCTGAGATAAGACAGTGCTGAGATACTGATTGCTGTGCGTCCAAACACACTGTGAAGTGCTTTGAGAAATAAAGAGAAGACATAGTATTCAATTATCAGGTGGAAACTGCTCAGACATATATAAGGGGAACCGTGAGCAGATTTGAGCATTTACTATATCAAATACATAAATACATGCAGTCAGATTAGGATTAAGACATTAACTAATCTAGGCTTCAGATTACAGGCAGATTATTGTGATCATATTAAGCAGCATATATATATATATATATATATATGTATATATATAATCTCAACAAAGTCTTACATTGCGCTCAGATTTACCAAGATAACTCATATATACTAATGATTGGATTCTCAATATGAACTTAGCCAATTGTTATCCAGGAATAAGTGTCCTCATGTTTGATTTGGTGAATCTGAAATAAAAGCATCTTGCATCCTTTTGGGTCTCATGTTATTTCTCTGGAAAAAAAATGTGGAAAATCTCCATTATGTCTTGTGAGCCATCAAAGAGCAACATTTGAGAAATAACATTGTTAATATCATTCTGCTTTTGCTGCTTTAAACAAGGAAAAAACAAGAACAAATATAACAGTGATATTACCTCTTGAGTTTTATTCCACATCACAACAAAGTCTCACATTGTGCTCATATTTGCCAAGATAACACTAATGTTTGCAAAAGGCAGTTCTCAATATGAGCTAAACCATTTCTCACCCATGAATAAGAGTCTACTTTATGCTGTGGATCAACCCACTTGGAGGAAAGTGCAGGATTCCCAGCTCTGAATGGACCAGTCAGTAGATGCCTGAACCAGTGGACATTGCAATGTTTGAGTGAAAAAGAGAGAGCCAAACCTACCCAGAGAGAGCAGGTCCAATTTTTGTTCTCTTGGGCCCCGGCTGTTGATGGCAAACAGCATGACTGGGATTCAAACTCGCGATCCTCTGGTCATATTGTCAGCGTCTTAGCCAGTCTGTCTTGAGCCACTCGGGGCCCACAGAGGTCTATTTCTGTCCCTTACACAGTGCTGTTGTGGAATAAATGGACCAATTTAGAGCCTTTGTGAATAAAGACAGACTATGATAAAAATCTGGCAATATCAGAAAATAGAATGTTGGTCAATAAGGTAAAAATGTCACTACTCCTGCTTATATTTAGAGTGTATAAGCTTATATATGTTATTATTATTACCTATGCTATTATCAGAAATGGACCTCAAATTCACTTTGGAGAAAGGCAATTCCATTGAGCCCATTTCCCCAGCCGTGACCAGCTCCAGAGTCTCTCATTTTAGTTGGTAATATTTGTTCTGTTGTGATGCAGATTGAGAAACATGTTTTGTTCATTACTGACGTACAAACTGCGACACTGAGGAGGTCCTGCTGAAGACGTGGAGTCAGACTAATGTCCACAACGCGTTTATCAGCCGACTCTCTGAGACCTCGACCAGTGCCGACCCCTTTACCCGAGTTACCTTAACGGAAAGAGGTTTCACTTAAACTCCAGGTAAAGACTATTATCGTATCCATTATT
>BRDA01052103.1:0-20796 GCA_036984385.1 Crenuchus spilurus | reverse complement strand
CACAGTGAGGAAAATAAGTATTTGAACACTCTGCAAATTTGCAAGTTTTCCCACTTAGAAATCATGGAGGGGTCTGAAATGTTCATCTTAGGTGCATGTCCACTGTGAGAGACATAATCTAAAAGAAAAAATCCAGAAATCACAATGTATGATTTTTTAATCATTTATTGTTTCAAATGATTATTCAAACAGTATTATTCTTGAAACATATTAATATAAAATTTGTCTGTTTATTTTTCATTAAATTATAAAAACACAAACTTTATTCAGATTTTTGGAGATACACTAGTAAATATCGCAACAGTAATTTATATTGACAGTGATTACATATTTGTCTGCCTGATTTTAATTTTAGTCTTGTGGCCTTCTAGACAAATAGTTAAATAATATATACTAAACTGAACAGCTAAACAATACAGTAGTTATATTTGTCATCTTACTTCTCTTTAGTACAATACAGTAGTTGCCAGCAGAAGCTTGAGTATAATTGGTGCACTGACCTGCTATTTCTGCCATGTACTGTGCCAGTTGTGTGGGTGGGGTTGTGGCTCCATGTGTTTTGGCATTGCAAGAGCGGTGTCTGTGAAAGTGTGTCTGGTTTGGCCGCTCTGTCTTTTGCACCATGTCGTGCCTAATTTTAGCCCAGTGTATTTGACCAAAGTCAATATGGCGTCATCATGCTGTAATTTTCCTCCTACAAGTTGGCCAGGGGTTCTCTTCCTGCATGGATAATTGTGTGTATACAGGGAGAAAGAGGGTTGTTCTGCTTATTTTTGTTAAACAGTACAAGGTAATTAAACTGTGGATTCATGCATGAGCATGCATTCTTAAACCTAAGCAATTTTTAACAACCTAACGTATGCTGAAGATGTTGATGCTTTGATTGCTAAAATGTCATTCTCACATTCTTGAATGTTTAGAAACACGTCTGCTGTGAATAAAGAAGAATGGTGAATATGTTTTAGGGTATGGTACATCTCGTTCTGGCTAGGGATCCTCATGGGTCACTGGGTTTGTCATTGCCATACTGTTTTATATATGTTTAATAAGATAATTTATGACACTGGAAAACCTGCTTCTGTCCTAGCTTTTGATAATGTTCATTGATGAGTTTCATCACTGATTAGACATGAAAAATGTTTTATTGCAATCCCAACATGACTTTTGTAAAGTTCAAGCTTTTTTTTTTTATATATAAACACGGTCAGTTCATTAAAAGGATTTCTGTTATATGTCTTTTCAATGGAAGCAAACAGTTCAGTTCTTCCCAAAAAGCTCTCCCGTCAAAAAATTCCTCATCTACCACATCAATTACACACAGCTTTATCAACTCTGGGTCTGTGAAAGGTTTCTTAGCTCTTGCTAAGATCCCATGACACATGCAGCGATGCAGCCATTGTGTTCTTTTGTGTAGATCTAGTTTTATGGATGGTAGAAACAGAATGAATATAGGCAACAATCAAATTTGCAATTTTTTGAAGTTGTCTTTGAAACTGGCGAGTTTTAAAATGCTTCTTTATATTAGCCTCATAGAAGATGGCTACAGTTTGAGAACATAGAAAACAAATGGTCTTAGCATTGGTATGGTTTGGAAAAATAAAACAAAATTTTGTAATTATCAACTTTTTGGTTTTTTTTAGCACTGGCCATGTTTTTGTGTAAGCACTACTTAAATGTGCTTTGTGCTGACATACACCAGTCATCATGGCAGATGAAGAGCTGGTGCCTGTTTTTTATTTTTTAATGACCATTTTAAAAACGGGTAATATTGTGTTTTAAAGACAAGTTCATAGGCTCACTTCTCAGTATTATCAACAGTAACGTTTGTCAAAATTTGAAGCCACAATTCAGATTGGGAATCATGATTGTGTGTTAAAAAATTATGATTTTTTGGGAAAATGGAACAAACTGTATATCATAAAGTAATAAGTGGTTATTTCTGACAGTGTGCATAAACAAATTTATAGCAAGCTGTAACAGCTCATCCAGTGTATTGCAGGACTGTGATTGCATAATACACTTGTTTTCTCAATTTGTGTTTTAGTGCACCTTGAATGCATGTAGTCATAAGCATTATTTCTTATGTGTTCAGGGTTCTGCAACATGTGTGGCATTTTCAAGGACAGGGGAATACTTTGCTTCTGGTGGAACTGATGAGCAGGTAATGTGTGCATTTTGCATTTCCCACGACCTATGGTATTGTAGTTGCACCAGTAAAACGTAGTTAGTTACTTTTTAATTATTTCTGAAGGATAAATTCATTACTTGTTATATCAGTGAGGAAGAACATTTATGAATTGAGTTGGCTTTACAACACAGTATAGCAAACTATGCTAATGCCTGCATACATGCCAAAAATTTCAGTGAAGCTTTGCAGGGTAAGAACTGCACAAGACTGTTAAATGTTGTGATTTTTACCTGTAATGTCTGTGTAATATCCATGTTCTATACAGGTGATGGTTTGGCGGACTAATTTTGATGGTGCAGATTATGGTGAAGTGCTGAAGCTGAAGCAAAAAACGTCCAGTATGGAACCATGCAGTTCCAACAGTCATGTTCCAGACCAGGTAAAACCTCCAAGCTTGATAGAGATGCGAGTTGCATAGATGAAAACAGCACTTATATCAAATTATCAAATGAATAAAGTATCAAATACTTAGTACTTAAAGTATCAAATACATATTAACAAAATGTTGATTGCAACCATCACTAATTGTCACAAATAGTCAGAAATGGGACTATTTTTATGGTTTTATTTTAAACTTTTCTTCCTACAGAAACACCATCTTGGCAACATTATTGGCAACAATTTTTTACTTTAAACTTTTATTTTCTGGCTGGACATTGTGTTGTATCATATTACGTTCAAGCAGGAGTGATAATAGTAAGTGAATAAGACAAGTAGGAATTTTGCCAGTCATCCAAACACTGTTAACATTTGCTAAAGTATACTGCTGTGGTTAGCAGTCTCATATTCATTCAAGCGACATGAGCATTTTTGTTAGAATAGCCAGCAAACTATGCAGAAATAATTTAAGCCTTGAGTACACTACAGGAGACATGTGGAAGCTAAACAAATGGGGAGCTTTTTCTACTGTTTTCACCACTGTTTGCACTGAAACTATCAAGAAGAAAGAAGTAAAACATGTTTGATTGTGCTTGTTGATGACACATTATTGGTATGTGATATGATCGTTTTTAGAGTTTTTGTTTTACTGTCACTCAATTCTACATTGAATTCCTGTAAAAATAATATAAAGTATACATTATTTACTGTGTATATATATATATATATATATATATATATATATATGTGTGTGTGTGTGTGTGTGTGTGTTGAAAACTGTCTTTCCAACATTTTTTCAATTTTATTTGCTGTACAAATATAGTTTTTTGAAAATACACCTAATTCAAGATTGTGTTGTCAGAGGATGTGATGGCAGTTATGCTATTATAGTAATTCATTTCAACTGCTTGGGGCAGCCGTGGCCTGGTGGTTAGGGATCTGGTTTTGTGACTGAAAGGTCGCTGGTTTGATCCCCAGGCAGGTCATGACTGAAGTGCCCTTGAGCAAGGCACATAACTGCTTCCCGGGCGCCATGGATAGGGCTGCCCACCACTTTGTTCTCACAGTCTAGTGTGTTCACTACTGTGTGTGGGTTTCACTGCACTGATGGGTTAAATGCAGAGGTCAAATTCTGTTGTGTGTAATCACATTGGCTAAAAGTTTAATCTAATCTTGTGATTATAGGAAATCCGTTATTATATTTTATGGTATCCAGTATTTAAAAAATTTTTTTTTGCCATTTTAAACCAGATCTGTATCAGTTTTCTTTATGCGTAAAACTCCCACTTGTGTAACTGTAGGATTTTAGTTTGTTTCAGTAGCCAATAGCTTTCAAAGTATCACTGTCAATAAAGTTTGACAAATGTTGACATAACATAAACACAGACTGCAGCATTCAGAGTTATCATACTCTAACTAGAAAACCCAGGGTAACTTCTAAACAAGCTGCCAAACCTGATGCTAAGCTGTGCCAGCTAGCTTTAAAAAATATCTCATGTGAAATTCTTGTGAAAGCACCTTTTTTATTTTGGTGACAACTCAAAATTAGGAAATAATTTAAATTTTGCAAGAGATAGACTGGAAATCTACATTCTGGGAAAAGTCCAGAAATGCAGTTCAGTCAGCGGCTGTTAGCTTTGGTTCAGCTGGTTATTTGACAGCCATTGTACATTCTTACAGAACCATAAATCTGAACACAAAAACTGATTCAAATAATAAATCAATAAATCGCTTTTTTTCACTTTTATCCACATTTTTCATTTTTTGAAAGAAGTCATTTTGCCACATGTATAGCCATTTGAATGAGTGTTCAGAATAATGTCTGATAAGAATCTTGTGCTGTTTGTGCAGTTTACAAAAGGTTCACAGGGCATATGAATACACTTAAGATTTTGAATTGTGAACTCTTTCATGTACTTTAGTAGAGAAAGATGACTTGTGACTTTTGGAGGTGAAGGAGGTAGTGCAGACTTGATTTTCATGAACTTTCATTCTTTTTATGTTGAAGAATTTCTTCATTTTTTATGTGGCAGTATAGTCAGTAAATAAAATGTATGAATCTTAAAAGTGTATAGTACCTGTAATCAGTGCTACCACAAGTGTAAATAAATGCTGACATGGAATCCTACAATCCTGCCTGAACTAAACTTGGATGGCCATGCTGGCCCCAATGTATTTTGTGCAGTACTATCTGATAAGGCCACTGCTTTTTGTCTCATCAGGCTGTCATAAAGATGGAGGCTAAAAGCAAATTCCTGCACAATGGAAGTGTGCCCCACACTTCCAGATTCAGTTTGCTTGGAACAAAAGGTCCTGGGCTTCTCCTTTTCACAGAGGCCTATCGGTGTCTGCACGGTATAGGAGATTAGAAAAGAGTGCACAGCTTGAGATGAATAAGGGGGAAAAAGCCTGAGTGTGTAGATTGTTATCTTGCATAGCTGGATGTGACGTTCCAAGCATTCCTGACCTTTTCCCTCCTTCTCATTCTTGGGACTACTTTTTAGAGATCTGGCTTTTCTTCCACTCTCCTTTTTCACTTAGACAGAAGGACATACACATTCCTACAGCATGAGCAATGTTCTTGATGCTGTGACTATTTCACCGTGTCCGCTTAGTTAAGCTCAAAGCAGATGTGTCTGACTCCAAACCCTCAAAATGGTTAAATATGATGCTTATAGAACTTCTTGTAGGTTCTTCTTTTGTTAAAGAGAACCAAACATTTAATTAAAACACATTAATGGTAAGATATAATAAGTTATATAAGTTATAACTTGCTATTAGTAAGTTATTGGACAACTCTCCATAGTTCTGGTTTATAAACTCATTGAAATGCCTATTTTTGAACAGATTAAACCAACAATCATGTTCAGACTGTTGAAAATATTTACGTACCTGCTGCATTAGTTATGCTGCCTAGTTCTTCTAGTTTATTTCAATGTTCTTTGATACAAATGTTTGTTTAAGGCGCAGCTTTCTTTCATTAGATTTTAATTCGTTTTTTAATTAAACATTTAAATGATTAACTTTCACATCCCATTGTGCACTTAACATCAGTGTCTTAACAGAGTCACTGATGGATGTTTTTTCTGAAGTGTTTGCATTCTCAGTCTTTGCAGAGTCAAGCAATTTATTGAAGGCTTTCTTAATCTGTAATCTGTAATCCAAATCAACAGAACCAGATTATTTTGTATTATATAGTCTAACTTAAATTGTCTCACTGTTCTCCTTTGAGAAAAAGAAAATTCAAAGAATTATAACTGCAAGTTCAAAAGCTCAGAAGTCAAGGTGTGCACACTGTTGAGAAGGCAAAGCTCCTGTGGTTTAGCCCTCCCAAAGGGCAAAGCTGTATTACTGTGCTCTGTACTGGTGGTATATACTTTGAACCACTGTATTCACTTTAAGGGAACACAGGACACCTTTTTAACTGAATTATGTTGGAGCAGTTACCAGACAAACCATCTGATTTGTCTACAATACAATGTGTGTCTAATTTACAGCAACATTTTCTCCTGCACATCAGAGAGGGACTGGACTGTCAAACTTAGGCACTACTATGATTTAAAATGTGTCTAAATTGTTTGAATTTGGAGAAGCTGGTTTAATGTGAATTGTAGATTTGTAAACACAAGTTTACTGCAAGGACAGGTAAGATATATATAGGGTCCTACTAAATGCATGGAAAATTGTTCATGATTTCACAGATTTTAATGAAAAGTGCTTTTGCTGCACAAAAAATCACAGCAGGAGTAAAACATGATCACACAGAATGCACTGTATGAATGCACCCTACAACATCTTTCTTACAGTTTAATTCTTATAACATCTTTTGCTATAATAATAATAATACAATGCACTTTACAGCAATATGTGCACACATACTCACATGGTTTGAGGGTGAAATCTCCTCAGTCCACAGCTACAGTCAATTGATTTACCCAGGAAAGAGCTATTAACTGTGGGTGAAGACCCCTCTCAGGAAGCCTACCAGCCTTCATGTTTCAACAAGACGCTGACTCACAAGTAGTGATTCACCAATGCAAGCAAGTTTTTAAGTGGTCAATCACAGGTTTTTAAATGAGAGCAGGGTGACTGGTATCCAATATGTATACAATGGCAAGCAATATAAATGTGTGTGTGTATGTGTGTGATTATTATAATTTTTTTTCATTCATTATTTCACATGAATCCATGTCAAATATCATCTGCATATTATTTTTAGAAGCTGCAATTAAAATACATACATTTATTAGGGAAGAATTTGGTAGGGCGCTAATTTTACAGAGATGGCCAGTAGTCCTCTTGCAGTATCTTTATGGAACAAAATGAAATTTGATTAAATTGCTAATCTGTGCAGTGTAACACACATACACATCAACCTCTACATTTAACTAATATGGGCTAATATACACACACACACACACACACTAGGGCGCAGTAAGCCCGAAGCAGTAGAAAACTATCCATGGCACCTGGGGAGCATTTGGGGGTTAGGGGCCTTTCTTCAGGGGATTGTACTGGTGACTTTCCGGTCACAAGGCTGGTTCCCTAACCTCAACTCGAGCCCATGGCTGCCCCATCGCATGGTCGTCCTATTCAGTCTCATCATTACCGAGCAAGATCTTGTCTGTTCTTTCCGTAAAAGTGCTCCTGTTAGGACCTCACAATTAAATTACAGTACTGCTTATATTGACTGCATGAGTCCACACCAATTTTTATTTTATTTTTTTAATGTCTGGACTTTCAGCACTATTTTCACTTGGCCAACTACATTCAAGCATATGATGTTTCAGTCTTAGAAGAGGTGGGATAGAGGAAAACACCATTAGTGGTGGTTAAATATTAAAAACCCTTGTCAAATGTCAGTGTCATGGAAAGGACAGCTCGAAGCATCAGTCGCCAGTATAGTGAGTGAAGGGGAACCACAGGTGTTAGGTTTCAGTTTTTTCTACAGTAGGAGTGTTACTTAAATCAACAAGGGCATAGCCAAGCTTCCCTCCAGCTCAGAATGAGTGCCTGACTTTCTTTGAAAACATCATGACCTCTTCTCCACCTGATTCTATTGTTACATGGATCAATGGCATGAAGCTTTTAAGTGATGCCTTTTACTAGGGGTTGTAAAAGGAGACCAACCTGCACCCTTTTTAATGTCTCCTTCACCTTTGAAATGGAAAGCTTTGCTTCAGAAATATCATGCAGTGTTTCTGTTGTTGCCACCCGAATGCTTAAAAAGGTCATGTAGGCAATTGACATTGATTTGTTTTGTTTTTCTAGTAGTTAGACAGACATGGTACTTTAATGTGAAGCTTGCTTGTTGGTTAATATGTTTATTTGGGATTGACTTTCATGTCTGAGATTATGGCAGAGAATTGAGTTTTTTAGTTGGTTGTCATTAAGTTCCTCTACAAATTTCTCTCTGATAATGAACAAATAGTGGCTTGTGTCTTAAGCCTGCCGTGGTTTTGAAATACATGACTCAATTTTAAGCTTGCAGAAAGCTTTCCGGAGATCAGCTTCTGAGAGGCTGTAACTTCATGAGCTTGTGTGTTCTGTAAATGTCAGACAGGCCTTTCAGTACACTGTAATTCACAGAAATGCTTTTATTGCGGCTCTTTAATGGTCTTTAATAGGCTCATTATATTTGTCAGGTGTAATTAGAAAAGCCTAAGGACTGGGCAAGTGCCTTGACAAAATGCGAGTTCTGTCTGTCCCTTTGCTCTGAATCTTAAGTAATGGTAATATGTCCCTATCTTTGCCTGTTCTTCACTTTCTTTTGAAAATAGCTTTCTAAACCATAGATTTTATTCATTAGACTGTGTCTGGTTTAACAATGGAAATGACTTTATCTCTGAACTTTATGTAGGTTAATGTAATATGTTCCAGAACTGAATAACTTGGGTACATCTGTGCTTGGTGTTCCCAAAATGGTAGTAAACCTGCTGAAGGCTGAGTAAGTGAATTTATGCAAATATATTGTTTTTTGTAAAATTCCACAAATTTTGCAGCTTAGCTTCCATATATGGACTTTATGGACTGATGAGTAAATTGTATGTTATGAGATATGAAACCATGTTTACATATTACAACTCTTTAAAACATGTTTTTCAGTGATATAGGCCAATTAATGAAAGTGACCAAAAGGTGTAACCTGAACACCTGGTGGGGGTTTTGATCGATTGTAATAAGCCCACTCTTGGTCTATAAAAAAAAGTCTAGGGTCAGTTTTCATCCCCAGTTTAGCTACAAGGAAAAATACTGCAGGTCTAAAATGTGAATGCATGTAAAGCTCAAAGTAAATGTGGCAGATGAGTCCAGTATTGTGCACATTTTGTGCATCATTGACCACACTGCGAGTAGAAAATATTAGCATTTTATTCAGTCATGAAACAGAAGCAAAATGCCTCTCTGATGCCTAATTACTCAATTTTTTTTTCAGTATAACTGAGCATACATGATGTTCTGTATTATACTTGGACATCTTCAGATTATACATTTGATAAAACTTTAATAAACAAGACATGGTTGTTTGGCTAATATGATTGCAGTTCTAGTTTAATCCGTTGCTGTCTCACTCATTCACTCTGACTCTTTGATGCACAAAATACCGCCTCTCTTCAGAAAGGCTTTGCAGCTCTCACTCTTGTGGCCCAGCATCTGTGAGCATGCCATGTAATGAAGGGGCTTTTGAATGGAGGTAGTCAGCTAAGGACAGAGATAGCAGAAAACGGAGGATTGAGGGGGTTAAGGTTGAGCACACTGGCAGTGGTGTGGTGCCCAGAACTGACAGGCAGATCAGTGCGCTCGCATCACACACTCGCGCATACTCACTCTCTTCTTGTAATCCCTCCTGCTCCACATCTGTGTCTCTCCCACCCTCTGATAGCCCCCCTTTCCTCTCGTACTCACGTGCACAGACAGACGAGCAGGCACAGCAGGCTTTCCAGTGCACAGCAACTGGGGTGGGGGTTGGGGAAGCATCAGCATCCTAATCTACACTGCAGTAGCTCTCACAATCAAACGAGATCAAAGATTGAGTGAAAAATACATGTTTTTAGTGCTCAGTGGGATTCATGAAATTCATTTTTTTAAACACATCAAAGCATCACAGTATCAGATTTAAGTTCATTTTAAGTTAATGAAGCTATTCGTCCTGAATACTGGTACTATATGATAAGATAATACTTATAAAAGTGACATTTTATTATTATAAAACATTAAAAGTGCTTGTTTTGACTGGACTGTCTCATTGTTTCCTTCTCTTAAAATGACACCAAAAGGAAACCTTGCAAGGTATTCTTAACTTTAAACAGACAGAATCCACATCTCCAGAGTACTTACTATTTAAGTTGTATGTATTTTGAATGGTTCTTTCTCAGTATATTAAATAATTGTTCACTCAAAAACACAATTAATTTCTCACTTACTTCAGATATAGAACTGGAGCTGCAAGGGTAATGTTGCTAACAAACACTAGAACTCAGTATTTACCTAAAGAGCCCACTTATTTCTGTGAAAATATTTCACCAATACTTCTCAAACCTCTCAAGCCCCATCCAAATGTTAAATATGTTTGCACAGACTAGTATGTGTGGTTTAGGACATAGCATGTGTTGTTTTAGCTCAACTAGCTGCGAGTTATTAAAATAACAAAAACTTATGTCACCGATTTGGGGAAAATTACAATTATTTGGACTAATATTATTTTCTATTATTTTTATTCCAAAAATAACAGAATTTAATATTTTCTGGCTTGAGACTTGACTCTATATAGACTGCCAATAAGTTGTGTTTGTGATACCGCAACATATGGAGGTTTGGTTGCCCTGTATTTATGTGCACAAATTCTGTCTTAGGCTATATTTCCATACTTAAAACTTAATACAACATTTTTAATAATATTGGCATATTATTATTGTTATAAAATGAAATGCCTTCTGTAATGTTATTTTTATTATCTATTTATATCTCAGTAGTTAAGCAGGTAATGCATAGTGCACTGCAAATTCAAATTAATCTGCGTGCACTTTAGTCAATGACTGTGTACATATAGACATCTCCAGGACCCTGTCTTACATGCCTCAATTACTTCAATTTTTCTTCATCCTCCCTTAGTCTGTGATTTGTCAAGTTACTAACAGAAGCAAACAAAAACTTCCGCTTAATTGAACAATTTTTGCCTGTACGTTATATACATGAGTTAAATTTCCCTTTTGTGCACACCCCTGTTGTAGATTTCTTCAATCAGTTCTCTCATGCCCCTTAAAAGATGAAAGTTTGGCATGTAACACTTAGGTTATCATGGGTCTGCTGTTCTTGTTCTGTGTTGTCTATATTTTATTTCCCTTCTTTGATGCTCTGCCATAAAGTTGTAAAAACATGAAACAATGTACCGACTAAACACCGTTTTAAAGAAAATTTAAATAGGAAAAAATACTTCAATCTCCATAATACCTGAAATGCAATATGATGACAAATACTCATATTGAACATTGAACCATATGTAATTAGTTGCTGTAAATAATATACGATTTTTTTATGTGATGTGAAGTCCAAATTTGGTGCAACTTTTGTTGTATGTATTATACGTGTCACATTGAATTGGCTATTACTGCACATTACCAGATCATTAGGCAACAGTGGATTGATTTGGCATGACTTCAGTTCATTCACAAATCCACTCAAATATTCATTCCTGTGGCTGCCAGGCAACACCTATCTGTGCAACTTGATACCATTCTGCTTTTCAGGTTTCATTCATTTTTTTATAGTTCTTGATTTCAATAATTAAATGATACTGCTTTTAATTTTTAATAATTAAATAAATACTGCTTTTGGGTATGTTCCATGTATGGTCAGTGCTCTAAAATCCACAGCAGTCTACATTTATATCAGTTAGCAGTTAAAGGTGCACTGTGAATGAATTTTTAAGGCCAGCTCTGATTTCTTTAGAACCTAATTTGCTGATGGCTGTTTTTTTGGTGCTGATTTTTATTAGCCTTTGCATACAGTGGGCTAAGTGAAAACACACTTCCGTTACTTTCTATTAGCCAGAGTTCCCGTATAAATAGCATGATGTGCTCTTTAATGGGATGAACCAGCAATTATATTTCTTAACCAACAAGTCAGTTTCCTAGTTAATTAACATTAATTAGATAAAGTGCACAGAGGTCTTGGGTTCAAGTCCCCAACTGGGTGGAGTTTTCATGTTATCCCTGTGTCTGCATGGGTTTCCTCCATGGTCTCCAATTTCCTCCCACAATCCACAAACATGGAGTTCATGTGAATTAGTTGCATTAAATTGCCCTGGTGTGAGTGTGTATGTCTGTCTCTGTGTGTGGTCAGCAATGGATTGTTGTCCTGTCCTGGCTACAGCTGGAATAGTAGGATTCCCTGCCCAGTGCTCAGTGAAAGGGTATGGGGACTCAGCACAAGCTGAAAGCTGAAATATTTTCATGTGTACAATGTACATAATATTGATATATTGGCTTCCAACTGAATGTTAATATAATTGCATTGTAAAGATTGACAAGTCATAAAATAGATTTATACCTTGCATGAAATATGGGCTGTCAGTTTACTATCCCAAAAGGCATGCAAGTTTACATTTTACATGTATGTTAAATATTATTATTTGTACTGCAGTGGAGCGGTAGAATAGAACAAAACTGTAACAGAGGCCTAGTAGGGTCCATCTTAAACTCTGTATGTACAACATGGTCAAATTCTCCCCACCTACATGTGCAACATAAACTTTCCTGTACTCTGGGGCGTGTGCATGGGCGAATGGGAAGCTTGATGAATGGCTATGTATGCAGGAAGTGGGTATTGATGACTGTGTCAGACCAGGGCGATTCAAAGTTTCATTGGGGCCCCAGGAAATTTTCCACTGTTGGTTTTTCCAGTCCAGGTGATTCATCAGGAGAGTGTTAAAGTGTGTGTGTGTGTGTGTGTGTGTGTGTGTGTATTTGAGCAGCTGTTTTACTGCTGAGCAGCAAATAAGTCCTCCACTCAACAAGAGTTAATCCTGCCTTTTTGAAGCTCGTTGGGTCAGCACAAGCTCCCTTCTGCTTTCATATGGTTTTGTATTTCTTTCAAGTCTCTCCTTGCATTCTGTCCAGTTCCATTCACTGCCCAGCAACTACACAGTACTTTACTGCCAGAGCCTTTAGATGACACAATATTTACTACTACAATATTAGTATGATAAGCCGTTGTTGCGTATAGCCTCTTTCTCCAGAACCAAAAGTATTTAAGACACAAAACAATTGTATTTGTTTCACAGTGTGAGAAAACACTGTTTCTGTAAATATTAATTTGGCTAATATTGATTTGATAAAACAATATGTGAAAATATTTATCCATCATGATGTCAGGTTCTGAAAAGTACCTAGTATATAAGGCAAGCTGGTTTTATAAATTTACCTTTCTGACCACCTGAGATGCTGCTGATTGCTTATTATATTGTTGACACAGCAAAGGATCACGTGACCCAACAGCATTCCATTGTACAATCTATATGCAATCCTGTTTTAACACTGTGCATGCCAGGGTCCATTGGATTAAATATAGACCCAGAAAGTGCTGGTCCCAGCCACACATTATTTATATAAGGGTATACTTCTCTGTAAGTAAATATTTGAACTGGCGAGGCAGTCCCATTTACCAGTCACTGCAAAAATGCACCTTGTGGCGTCCTTACCACGTACCATTGGTGAGGGACCAATAGAAATCCAAGAACAGTTTATTCAGTGCTGCCAAATGACTAAACGTTCACAGCTTTTCTCATGCATTTGAGAGTATCAGGCGTGATTATTAAGATGATTCTGTACTTGCCACCATAATAAAAGTCTTAGGCATCAAAGCCCAGTTTGTTTTAAGTCAGTGATAAAAGATTTCCATTGTTAACCGTGTGACTGAAATTTGTTGGCAGGCCTCAGTGGCTTTCCACATTTATTGGAAAGCAAGACTGGAATTGGACAGGTGGAGTAGCCACATTGGCCAAGTAAATTTTTTTTCCTGATCACCTCTGAGATGTTTTCTTTTTTT
Source organism: Crenuchus spilurus (assembly GCA_036984385.1). Taxonomy (NCBI): domain Eukaryota; kingdom Metazoa; phylum Chordata; class Actinopteri; order Characiformes; family Crenuchidae; genus Crenuchus; species Crenuchus spilurus. Next base: position 7,187 of record BRDA01052103.1, on the reverse strand, counting down.
TTTTTTACACAGTCTTGCATCTATGTTATGCAAATTGTGTGTACAACATTGTAAAATTTGGCACTAAATAAACTTTCATGTAAATAGTATGTTTACAAAGTCACCGTGTGTCTTTGATTATATCCAGCTTTAGTCTAGCATCATAACGTGTTGAAAATCTAACCCTGTTTGCCTAGAAATCACCAGGGTCGCACATGCAAATATTTACCTACCTTGGACCAGGAAAAGATACTCGCATGGCACCTGTTGGACAGATGTTTTCAGGAGCCACTTTATGGCAGGACAGCTGTCCTTCTTGCCAGGCATAGTCTTTGAACTGTTTATTTTCTCCCATTGTGTATCTAGGATCTAGGTATCCTTATGTATTCATATTCATATCCATATGTATCTGCATTAGGCCATGCTTATTATGCTTGCTGATAAGTTCACAGTGATGTCATATGAAAGTTACAATTATTTAAAAATTCTGCTTAGAGATTTGGTCCAGCAGTGGTTTTACAATGACCACAATTGTACCACATTAATATATATTATTATTATATATATTTTTTTGCATGTTTGTCACACTTAAATGTTTTGGAACATCAAACCAATTTAAATATTAGTCAAAGACAACACAAGTAAACACAAAATGCTATTTTTAAATGAAGGTGGTTATTATTAAGGGAGAAAAAGATTCAAACCTACATGGCCCTGTGTGAAAAAGTGATTGCCCCGCTTGTTAAAACATAACTGTGGTTTCTCATACCCAAGTACATTGTTTCTAGCCACACCCAGGCCTGATTATTGCCACACCTGTTCTCAATCAAGACATCACTTAATTAGGACCTGCCTGACAAAGTGAAGTCCACCAAAAGATCCTTAAAAGCTACACATCATGTCGAGATCCAAAGAAATTCAGGAACAATAGAGAAAGAAGGTAATTGAGATCTATCAGTCTGGAAAGGGTTATAAAGCCATTTCCAAAGCTTTGGGAATCCAGTGAACCACAGTGAGAGCCATTATCCACAAATGGCGAAGACATGGAACAGTGGTGAACCTTGCCAGGAGTGGCCAGCCGCCCAAAATTACCGCAAGAGCGCAGTGACGACTCATCCAAGAGGTCACAAAAGACCCCACAACAACATCCAAAGAACTGCAAGCCTAACTTGCCTCAGTTAAGGTCAGTGTTCATGCCTCCACCATCAGAAAGAGCCTGGGCAAAAATGGCCTGCATGGCAGAGTTCCTAGACGAAAACCACTGCTGATCAAAAAGAACATTAAAGATTGTCTGAATTTTTCCAGAACACATCTTGATGATCCCCAAGACTTTAGGGAAAACATTCTGGACTGATGAGACAAAAGTTGAACTCTTTGGAAGGAGTGTGCCCCATTACATCTGGCGTAAAAGAAACACTGCATTTCAGAAAAAGAACATTATACCAACAGTAAAATATGGTGGTGGTAGTGTGATGGTCTGAGGCTGTTTTGCTGCATCAGGACCTAGAATTGCTGTGATAAATGGAACTATGAATTCCACTGTCTACCAAAAGATCCTGAAGGAGAATGTCTGACCATTTGTTCATGACCTCAAGCTGAAACGAACTTGGGTTCTGCAGCAGGACAATGATCCAAAACACACCAGCAAGTCCACCTGGTAGTGGCTGAATAAAAACAAAATGAAGACTTTGGAGTGGCCTAGTCAAAGTCCTGACCTGAATCCTATTGAGATGCTGTGGCATGACCTTAAAAAGGCTGTTCATGCTCGAAAACCCTCCAATGTGGCTGAATTACAACAATTCTGCAAAGATGAGTGGGCCAAAATTCCTCCACAACCCTGTAAAAGACTAATTGCAAGTTATCGCAAACGCTTGGTTGCAGTTGTTGCTGCTAAGGGTGGCCCGACCAGCTACTAGCTTTAGGGGGCAATCACTTTTTCACACAGGGCCATGTAGGTTTGAATCTTTTTCTCCCTTAATAATAAACACCATCATTTAAAAACAGCATTTTGTGTTTACTTGTGTTGTTTTTGACTAATATTTAAATTGGTTTGATGTTCCGAAACATTTAAGTGTTACAAACATGCAAAAAAACAGGAAATCAGGAAGGGGGCAAACACTTTTTCACACCACTGTATATGTACAGTATATGTGTGTGTGTGGAAGGTTGATCACAACACAGCCCAATCCCCTGAGACAAATTAAACATGAAATAAATTAATACATTAATAATAATAAAAACAATAAAAAGCAGGGTTTTTTTGTAGTTATATAATTTCATTAATTTTGAACAGTTTATAAAATATGGTAATAGTCCCTCATGCTGCACTGGCCATCACCCTGGAAAACATAATAGGTCAGTTTATTTCTATACAGACACAGAACCTAAAATCATCCACAGCATATTGCAGACAGGCAGTGAAGAGTGACTGTGTAATCATATCAGAGGAAACCAATCGTGTTGAGAGTTTTTCCCAAGGCAGCCAGCAATGCTAACATTACTGCCCAAGCACAGATGTGAAGCCCAAGTGCCAGGGTACAAGCCTGTAACATTGAATTTCTTAAATAATTGTGATTCTTAAGCAATTCTTATATAAATATGAATATATATTGAGACTCTTTTTCAAATTATTTGAAAAATTCATATGGTTGGCAGGGGGGATGGACTAAAATAATGTGGTTGCACAAATACACACACACTCTTATAATTGGGGGTGTGGCTTTGTTCAGAATTAACTAATCACATTCATGTTCATGTTAAAACATAGTTAATACATAACTCTCATTATTTAAAGTGATTCTGATTAACCCCACATGTATTTTTGTGATATTTACTCAGTTGCAACTTACAGCTGTTGTGTACAGCATGTGACAAAAATGTCATGAATTTTCATACAAAGAAACACATCCCACCCTGGCTATGTTTTGCCAAAATATTGTGGGGAAAACATGATGTTGTCTGATGAGATCAAGTTTGAACTTTTTGGCCATAATTCCGAAAAGTATGTTTGGTGCAAAACCATTGTGCATCATAAAAAAACAAACCCACACTGAAACATGGTGGAGGCAGCATTATGCTTTAGGGCTGTTTTTCTGCAGCTGGAACTGGGGATTTATTTAAGGTGCATGGAATTATGAACAAAGGCACAAAACCTTCAGCCTTCTGCTAAAAAGATAAAGAGGAATTTCACCTTTCAGCATGACAGTAACCTAAAACATACCTCCACATCAACAAAAGAATGGCTTTGCTAGAAGAAGATTAAAGTTTTTGAATGTCCCAGGCAGAGCCAAGACCCAAGAATCCAATTGAACATTTGTGGGTTGACCTGAAGAGGGATGTACATAGGAGATGCCCTTGCAATCTTGACACATTTGGAGTGCTTTTCAAGCAGTGAGCAAAGATTGCCAAGTCAAGATGTGCTATGCTGATAGACTTCTGTACAAAAAGACTGAATGCTGTCATAAATTCAGAGGTTACTAACAAAGTATTAGTTTAAATGTTATATATTTATATTATTATTTTAGATTTATTATTATTATTATTATTCTTAAGTGTACAAGTGTAATAAATCCTTACTGGTTAATTAAAAGTTTTGAAGCAGGCTTAATAATTTAACCATTCTGCAGATTCTGGAGTCCAGAGAACTCTCCCATGGCAAACGCTCAAATCGAAGTCACAGTGCAAGTCAGCATAGCCACACTTCCAAGGAATCCATGGCACAGTCATCATCTTACCAGGAGCCGCCTCAGCAGTCAGCGCCAGATGGAGGAATCCCTGCTGCTTTGGCCACCACCTTGGAGCACATAGTGGGTCAGCTTGATGTCCTCACACAGGTAACCACAAAGGCCTAACACACATGAAACCAATTATTATTATTATTATTGTCTCTTACCCGCTTCATTACCTGATGCAGCCAGTTCTAAATATTCACTTGGTACAGACTTTTCAGGCCATACCATTTTTTCCTTGTGACCTTTGTAAAAGTTTCATCTTTGCAACAAGGACTGCTGAGACCATTGCTGAATTATTCATGGCTTTTCATTTCCAAGGGGCATAGAGACCTCAGTGGGGACACTTAATTCTAAACTATGGGCTCTGCGGGGGCCATGGCAAATGACTTAATTTTTCCTCCTTACTATACTGTGCTTCAGGATCAACATATAGAGGTACAGCACAACACTGCATACAACAGTTAATGGTGAGGCAGTATAGCTTTTAAACTAATTTGGAAAAGTTCAGTGAGGAAAATGATAAATACATGGTAATATCTCTTTTGCACAGTAACTCTCTAAGGTTTTGATTGACCTTAATAGAACTAAATTATAATCTGCAGTAATCTGGAATAAAAAGATGAATTATTTGTAGTGATGTTTATATAATTAACTGTATAATTAATCATGTGGTTTGCCTTTGTGGTTAGTAAGTGTAGTGGCTGGTTTTCTACCACCTGGGCTTGAGCCAGGGAAACCTAGGAGGCAGACAGCTTAGTTTAGACATGTTCCCTAATATAGGGAAGAACATTGAAGAAGGAGGTTCCGTATAACTGGTGACACCACAAGTATGTGATCAGCGAAGTGTTTATTAAGTAGTACTTAACATATTATTTAACCTAATATGTAGGTGTTTAACTTGTGCTACTTTGTACCATAAATCATTTACACACTACATTATACACAGTCATATTATAACCACACACCTAATAGTGAGAATAACCACCTTTGGCTTGGATATCCCTAGCAAGACATTGTGGCATGCACTGTATTAAGTAATGGAAGGCATCCAGAGGCACTTGTGCCCATTCTGACTGCAACAGGGCACTGAGGTCCCTCTTGACGATCCAAGGGTTTCCAGATATGCTCCAATAGATTGTGATAAGGCGAGTTAGCAGGCCAGGGAAGGACACCAAAGTCATTGTTGTGCTCCTGAAACCACTCATGCACCACCCTTCCAAGGTGAGGTGGTGCGTTATCCTATGGAGAGGTACCGTAACTATCAGGGAATAATATCAACATGTACGGATGCACGTGATCTGGTAGGATTGCCAAGTATCTAGAATGTTGCTCTTATGTGTTTGGTGGCATTTATGCCACAGCTTGTACATTTTATGCAGCTCATACCTGGATTTGTCTAAGAAAGCAATACTTTTCCAGTCCTCCAGTGTTCAATTATGGTTCTCCTGTGCAGGCTGGAGGTAATGTTGATAATGAACCTTAGTGGTTCTTAATTTGGTGCCTCAATCATGTAACTGTTTACTCAAAATGATTCCTGACACTTTTCTCATTGCTTCTGTGTTCTTTATGGATGTTATCCAGTTCACTGAGGTGCATCGATTGCTCTATACTACTCACAGAGTCTGCACTTATCTCCTCAATGGCATGTGGGTCAACACTGTTATGCCATTAGGAGGTGCTCAATATACAAGAAGTCAGTTCTGTTTACACCTTCACTACAGCTACTCTAGAACGTTCCACAAAATTAGCAGTTTCAAAGGTACTACCACCTTTGACAGGCACCCTATTATCATTCCCTTTTGGACATCTCAGTGACATCTCATCCTTTGCCTCTGATTATCATTTTGCATTCTGCCACAATCATAATATTCTGTCATAATGTTCTGATATTACTGTGCATATTACAGTGTATTTATAGGAAATAATGCCTAGCACAGGTATGAAATTTCTGAAATTGATGATGATGATGATGACCAGTCTGTAACAGCTTGCCATGCTTGTTCCAGATTCCAGTAAGTAATATTTTACATTAGCTTACATTTACAGACATAATTCATATATGAAGCTGACTGAAAGTTAATACTCTAAGCACAGATCATTGTTTGATTGAATATACCTGAGATATAACTAAATTAGACCTAACAGCGTAATAAGTGAGTTATGACCACTGGCAGATGACTTTGCTTATCTTGTATCAGTGGCACATGTCAAGGTAAGTGAGCAGTTGGGTTTTGCAATCAGTGTTGAGTCTGGGAGAAATGGACAGGCATGAAGACTTGATGAACTTTGGCAAGGGCTTGGAGCATCTCTGAAATGGCAAGGCATCGTCTGTGGCACAGAAATTTTTAGTTATGGTCAGAAGACGAATGTGTCACTACATGTAGTGTGTCGCATCTTGCTTGAGGAAAAGGAGTTCAGAGTGTTATCCTGACTTCCAGATTCTACAGATCTTTTTGTGATTGGGCAGCTCTTGGATTAACACACCACCACATCATCCAAATAATAACTGCTGTTAGCAATTGAAGAGAATAGAGGCTAACAGAATATACAGATAAATAGATGGACTACAAGAACTACAAATTGCATCTATATAGTAAATGACAGTGAGTGTAGATACATATATAATGTGTGTGTATGAGGTGTGTATGTATAGTGAGATTTAGTATGTACTGCAATAAGTCCTTAACATTAGACAGGCATTTTGGCATATTATTTTCAATAGCACAAAGATAAAACACCTTTTAATGAAGTTAAATCAAGGGTGAAATGAGCTTGAATCCTCCTTAGCACTCACTTGTTAAACCCCTGTTCTGACTGAATGCCTTGCTGCTCTTTCCTCCCTGGGGAGTAACTACTGTGTCTTTTTTTTTTTTTTTTTTTATAAAGCCTGCGCCACTGGCACATAATGGGCTTGTATGTGCATCAGCCCTCTGCATAGTAAATGTGAATAAGGTGTACTTTGAATCAGGTTAGTCCAGTTCTCATTCATCACTGTAGCCAAGACCATCAACTGAAACTAAAAGTGGAGCTCCAGGATAATGCTTCATTCATACCTTAAGAGCTTTGGTAGTACATGCAAATTGTGTTAAAAGTTTATTGTGCATTAGGTGTAAAAAGGCTTCAGTCTACTTGAAATGAAGGTGCCTGTCCTTGCCTTCATCTTAGTCGTCTCATTGAGTTTGATTAATAATTATCTAAAGGTTTCTATTGCTTTGCTGCAAAAATGAGTCATTAGAACAAATCATTTTTAAAGTGTTGAGTGAATCAGGTAGCGAATATTTGTTTTTCACAGCTTGACTCTCCATGAGTTGCAAAGAAGCTTTTTATGTGCCCTGAATGTCAGGTATTTTTGCTTCATCCTCAGTGACAAAAAACAGTTGAGATATATATATATATATATATACAGGGGTTAGACAATGAAAGTGAAACAGCTGTCATGTTAGTGTGGGAGGTTTCATGGCTAAATTGGACCAGTCT
>BRDA01052102.1:0-11265 GCA_036984385.1 Crenuchus spilurus | reverse complement strand
GATTTAGAGAGATTGTGCGAAGATGAATGGTTGAAGATCCCTCTTTCTGTATTCTCCCATCTTGTGAAACATTATAGGAGAAGATTAGGTGCTGTTTTGTTGTAAAGGGGGTTGTACAAAGTATTAACATCAGGGGTGCTAATTGTGGCACACATGCTTTGATGTTAAACAATTATTTCTTAATGTGGCATTTTTTTTCCTACTGAATAAATGCACTTGAGTTAAAGGTTGGATTTTACTCTTTTCCATTGTGGTCCTATATTATTTAGAAAAAAACTCAATTTAATAGAACCTAAAGAACACATCTTAACCAGGGGTGCCAATAATCATGGTTACAATTTGTAGCAATGTGTCATGTTTGGATGTAATAAAATCAGCACACATTTTTTTCATAAGGCTTCATATTGCATCATGTAGTCTGAACCATTCATAGTAAAACCATAAATGCCAAGTCTGCAGTTAAAAGGGTTCAAAACTAATTTATTCATGCTCCACCCACAAATATATAGATGAATAATTTGCAGCTACTGTTGCGATGCTGGACAAGCTTTACAAAACTGGCCAAAATCCCATTAAACCTACTGAGCATGACTGTTCAGGTGCTCAAGGGAAGGTTGTATATACTAGAAACGAGTTGAGTAATTATGACTTCACTCTGTTCTGCTCCTTGTTGGAGGATCCACCTACTATAGGCTGAACACAGCAGAATCAACCAATAAAAGGTAGCAACAAATATGTTTAAAAACTTATTTTTTTTCATTTAAGAAAATGGTTTGTAAGAAAGTTGCCATGTGTTGCAAAAAGATTGCAAGTCGTGTATCATTTAGAATCACGAGATTCCCCGTCAAAATGATTTTATCCTATTAAGACTGGATTAGTTGATCAGCTTGAATATAATCTGCTGTTTTTATTAGTTTAAAGTATTTAATATTACATCTTTAAGGAACTTAAAGCTAGTCTTGTATCTGTAGCCCCACCCCTTTAATAAGCTTGTAGGCTCTCGCTTTTCTCATCCATTTAAGTTTCTTTTCCAGGTAATGCTCTGACATGTAGTCGGCATATTGAATTTGTTATAATTGTTCCACTCAGATCAAAGAGGTTGTTGAGTGACTTCATTCAACATCTGATTTTTTGTTTCTTGAGGGTATCTGGTTGTTCGGCACACTAGGAGACTAAATACGGCTTGTAGCAGCAGTCCAAAATCTTTATTTTCCAATGCACGATGACATCGGCCTGGAGATTTGGATCTGGACAGGACTACAATGTTCAGACAAGTATTGACTCAGTGTTCAGTGTGGGAGAAAAACACATGGTGACATGAAGGACACCCAGTGAAAAATTAATTGGAGGATCTCCTCTAAAAGAAGAAATTACCCCAGAACATTCAAATACCAATCAGATTTGTTGCGTGCAAATTTACATTTTCAAAAAAAAGTGACTTAAATCATATTTTAAGTAGCTAACCAGTAACCAGTTTCCAAGTATCTACAACACAGTCCAGCGGAAACAAAACTCTAAACAAACAGAGTTTTTGGCTAAATGGGAAGCTTGTTCAACCCAGCTACAGTTACAACTGTGAGTAGAGCATAAATATGAGTTCTAGTACAACAGTTTCCATTTCACAAGAAGGTCTATAAAGGGCAGATATCTGGAGTGTGGTGAACTTTAAATAAACATTCCACAACTACCTGGGTTTGTTATGAGTGGCTTTCTAAAGCAGACAAAGTAATGCAGAAACAGAAAACGAGTCCTAAAACACAAAGAAAATGTGGTTTGGCACTTTGCAGATATAAAGAAAGACTCTGGGCAGAACCTCATGTTATTAACACCTTAAACTGAGTATTATTATTCAGCTATTAGGACAGGTCTTAGCATACTTCGTAACTCCTATAAAAGCTACAAGGTAAATGCATTCAATGGACTGATGCCAAAGAAGGACCACATTTCATTTCCTTAAAAGTGGCTCTTTGAAATGAAATGTGAAGAATCCGAGACTTCTTTTAATTCTACTTCTAATTCTATTTTTAATTCTGATTTACGATGATGTCATCTGTACTTATATTACATTTTGAGAATAATATGAAGATTTCAAAAGTAGTACTTGTGGCAATTTAAACACACACTGGGCTGCAGAATCTGGTGAATGGTGTGGTGTGCACAAAACGTTTACTTTTAAAAATAAACCCACTGCTACTGAAAAATGTCATTAATCAATTTGTATTAATCACTTGTTCTGTTAAGAATTTTCCTCACGTTCAACAGAATTCTCATCCCTTCACAAGAAAAAAGAGATACACTATCTGTCCAAAAGTTTGTGGACACCACTTCTAATGAATGCATTCAGCTACTTTGTAAGTTTTACATTTACTTTTATTTACATTTACGACATTTGGCAGACACTCTTATCCAGAGCGACATACAACAGCGCTTTGTTTACATTAAGAGAATCATCTCAGTAAGTTTGCATCTCTGAGCAACACCTTTATGGCTCTCTGGCCAGGTTTGCCAGGTGTGTGGTTTTCCCACCATACCAGTTTAGGTTGAAAAGGAACAAGAGTCTAACTTCTAATTCCAGCTTAAGATGATGCTAATTTAGTTACATTTTGAATGAGTAGACTTAAGAGTAGTACTTTTTCTCTTCGCAATTTATACAGACACTGGGCTGGAGAATCTGGCAACCCTGTCTGTGGCATCCATGTGGCACTGCTCCAAAGAACCCATCTTGGCACCAATTTTTAAGGGTGCATCCTGGGAATAACATGAAGTTTTGCCCACAGTTCGCCTATCCCTCAAACATCAGGGTTAAAAACATTGCGCTGAATTTGTGAAAAACTGATTAATCATATCAGACAAAACACTGAAGGGACAATGAATCAAAACTATTAGTTCATTTCCCTTCAGCCATACATTTCTCTAGAGCTATGACACAAAGCAGTGTGTGTGTGTGTGTGTGTGTGTGATCAAAGCCTGTATTCCTTAAGTTCAACAGCAAACTGATCACACAGCACTGAAAACTTCTCCAATATCAGAGAGTAACTGTTGAGTCATGAGCCTTGTGACTAAAACACAGAAATCTCAGAGTGGCCAAAGGTCCTTTTAGGAACTCAAAATAAGAAATCCTTAAGTTCCTTGAAAAATGAAACATGGCTACAGAACAGTATAAACACTAATATGACTGTAAGGTCTAAACTGAGAGAACTGCAAAGGACAGTCTGTAGAAGGTAAAAACTCCTCTCTAACCCTAACCACTAACATCCACCAGCCAAGTCTGTACCTTTTCTGCTGTAATGTACCTGATCGAGCTGACAAAACTAACATTATTACATACTAGGGACGGATCCTGGCAGATTTATTTTGCCAGAATATTGTTGCAATGTTTTGAGAGTGAAATAACATGATAAGCCATGTTGTTTCTTCCTTTTAGTATAACAATTCAATTTAGTTAAAGGAGCAGTCAGTTATTTTAGCCACCAAACTATTTTTTAAAGTTATGTATTATTCTTCCTACATAGCTCACATGAGATGAAGAGCCTGAAATGAAGCAGTTTATACTCCATAGAGTGGATCTCCCACAAGGGGCCGGCCATGTTTAAAACAGGCTTAGTACAGAACCCTTGACACATACAGGACACAAGGTGTAACTGTAATTGCATAGTTTCATAACATGACAAAATTGAGAAAATTGCTGATTGCTCCTTTAATATAAATGTTATTTAAATACATTACAGATTTTAATGACTTTAAATGCCAGTTTAGTCAATTAAAGAGCAGATAAATGCTATTTATAGTGAAGCTTTGGCTATAAATAATAAAAAAAAAATAGTGGAAATGTGCAAGTGAGAAAAGACAAATCAGATTAAAATGACATCATACATTAGTTTGACCAAAATGATTTACATTTCTTGGATGCCAGGAATGCCTTGATTCACTGAAGCGGCCATAGCAGAAATGCTCAGGATAGAATAAAATACACAATCAGTGACTGAACAATATACATTTTTCCAGATACCAATACTGATATCTAGAGAGCAGGCCGAGCAATGGCCGATATATAATGCTGACAGCATGTTGTGGGGGACAAAAAATTAATTGTTGACAAAAGATGAAAGGATAGGTTAATCAGTCTTCATCTGCCTGAAGAGTCATGAAACTGACACTAAGGGGAGCTCTAACATTGTTCTACAACAGCTACACAGATAAGGCTGCCTGCAGATGTGGCATTTGTTGTTTACCAGCCTTGTGAATGAAAACTGATAATCAACCAATGGCATTTATCTAAAAATGTCAATAATTAGTCTGAGTAATCGGCTAAATCACTCAGTCTATACCTATCCATAATATGTTTATAGGGCCTTGATGGATTTTTTTTTTTTACCATCGGTTCAATGTTGATGGGGGGTGGGGGTTGGCCAAGTGGGGATGTACAAACAAACTCTGAATACTCAACAGTGCACTCTATAGTCAGTAGCATCAAAAATATAATCTTTAAATTAAAAGTATTACTCTGTACCACGTAAACCATGTAGCCTACATAGAAGACCGTACTTTCTCTACAGTCGTTTGCATATGCTGCTCTACAGTATAAAATCTCAGGTTCCCTCTTTTGCAGCTTTCCATTGAGAGAAACCTCAAAACGAAGAACATGTAAACATTTGATGGAGATCTAATGCATTTGGCTTTGTGCATCCAACTCACAAACATAAAAGAATGGCAGTAAGAATCAAATCTATTTGGCATAAGTGTAACATCTGAGCTGAAAAGCCATCACCCTGATCAAAAACAAAACCCTGGAGATGTCCATGTCAACATGCAAAAAAAACAACAAAAAAAAAAACAAATACAATCAAATAAATAAAGCGTGCAAAAAGTGCACAACAAAACCAAGCAGGACAAATGGCAGCACAGTGAACTCAATGAAAACAATAAAAGGTAACAGTTTGGAGTGAAAGTGCAGGTCTAGCTCTCCTCTGTTATAATTTGGGAAGTGGGCAAAAAGACAAGGAGGGTGTTCCACAAAGCAGGATTTCTCCCAAAAGCCAAAAGCTGTTCAATGGAAAAATAGAAGGAGGATATTCCCACTAAACAAATCCTCAATGCTGGGCTTAAGTTATCTGAATAATTGCTTTGTGGAATATCCCCCAGAAAAAGAACTTAAATACATGATCTCACTGCAAATGAAAGCACTTCAATGTAGGCAATGTATCTAATATTACTCAGAGAATCTTAAAGACATAAGTTTGCACTGAAGCTCTGTGTTGAGCTGTACAACTGTATGCAAACGTTCTATGCACCTCTAGTTAAATTACATGTTTTGTTGATTTTGGTGAAAATACATCTTCACATTTTAAATAAATTATGTGATATATTTGGGTCTGATACAATATCGAGACCAGCATCATACCGATATTTTAACTAATTTATATCATTAATGCAATGAAAATATAATTATAATGTAATAACTATATTATTACATTACAGAGAGTCTCAGAGTGGCCAGTAGAGGACGCTGGGGAGTCTAAAAGAAGGAAAATCCTCACCACACAAGCTACAACCAGGATACTAAACAGTTGGAATTATCAGACATAATTTTGATGTGGGGCTGATGAAATAGTTTACAATATATCAGGTCAGGGGAGAAGCATATTTAATATTCTTCCCCAATAATTTCAGCAAACTGATAAAAATGTCATACTCACTTTCAAATCAACAGAAGATGGTACCTGAGCACTGCTGTCCACACTTTTGCATATTGTAACAGCTTATAACATTACAATAAGATCCATTACTAGTACTGCCTACATTTAATGTTTTCATTGTTTCTCGCAGTGGAAGAATCCTTCTGAGAGAGATAGAGAGAGAAAGACGGATGGAAAGAGTGAGAGATAGCAATACAGAGAGACAGACAGAGGTACAGATAGAGAAAGAGAGAGTTACGGAGAGAGTTACAGAGAGAGAGATGGTGAGAGTGAGAGAGATGGCAATACAGATAGAGAGAGAGAGAGAGAGTTACAGAGAGAGTTACACAGAGAGAGAGATGGAGAGAGTGAGAGAGATGGCAATACAGAGAGAGAGAGAGACAGAGGTACAGATAGAGAGAGAGAGAGAGTTACAGAGAGAGTTACAGAGAGATGGAGAGAGTGAGAGAGATGGCAATACAGAGAGAGAGAGAGAGAGAGAGAGAGTTAGAGGGAGAGAGGGAGAGAGAGAATGGCAGGCCCCCTATCGTAGAGAGTGTGTCCCAGATGGTGAACCCGTGAAGTCTGTTTAAAGCTCGATGACAAACAGTCTTTGTAGTCAGCAAAGCCGCAGAGCTTCACAAAATTTGCCATTATGGTAATGAAGGCAGTTCGGGCTGGCTCTCCAGTCGACGAGAGGAGTGTGTGTGTGTGTGTGTGTGTGTGTGTGTGTGTGTGTGTGTTTACAGCCGAGCAAGGACAGGTTTCTGGGTAGGAATTTTACCCCCTGAGAGATGAAGCAGAGCAAAAAAAGTAAACAAGCTGAGATTAGCACAGCAAAGTAACGCCTGTTAGCACGCTAGCGCTGTTCTCTTCACTGGCAGCTACTCTAAGAAACTGGGTCATCAAGTGCAAAGTGCAGTCTTCTACAGGAACATTCTGCATTTTATGTACAATAGGGCTCTCCATAAGGACATGCAATTAATAGTTACTATAAAACTGAGCAGAAGGATGTGCTAGTTCAGCTGAACAATCCAAGCTCCACCCAGAAACATGCGTTGCCTTAGTTACTGTAGCTAGGTTGGACAAGCTTTACAGAATGATGGCAAAATTCCCCCCTTCAACCTAAGGAAACAATACTCAATTTCTTTCAAAAATACCTGAATCTATTTATCATCATATTTGTTTGCATTAAAGGATTATGGCTGTCACCAATGCCATTCTTAGGCTTCCACAGCTTCATAATGGCAAAAAAACGGAAAACTACATTTGCTAGCTCTCAGTTTTACATGGGCAACTACTACTTACAGCATGCAGGTGTTTTGAAGCTTGTGACATCTTGGATAGAAATGTTCTTAATCATTAACAATTTAAACATAAACAGGAGTTTACAGGAGAAGTTAAAAGTGGTTTAATGGTGAGCGAGGTGAACATCTGAAGCTGAATGAGTCTTATAATTTGAGCTGCTATGGTTTAACATCCTTTTATTTTTATGAGCAGAAAATGCTCACAACCAGCACTAACATGCTTTTGCCGTCACCCACCATTTTTGTTTACATGTAGTTTGTGATAAACTTCCACGAGGTTTTGAGGCTTGAAGCCATTGGTTGGGTGGGTTACTCATAAATTGTGTAGTGTTACAGGACAGATGGTCTATGAGCCCCTTTATGTCTAACAATGATCAAGGACAGAAAAATCTGTGACAAATATTATGTGTGGGGTGTCTTTTCAACATCGCTTAGGATTTTTAACATCCTGTAGTTGTAACCCTAACCCTAAGCCAGGCTTAAGTGATGAGACTGATTGTTCTATCCAGATTAAACTGCACTATATTCCAAAACCCAAATACTTTACAGTATTCTGTGCTCCCGTTCTGCGTTTGCATGTGCTGTAAGAACCATACGTCCCTACCACCTTGAGATACTTCCTATCATAATGATTAATACGTCATCACCAAGAGCTGCTTATCCTCTTGTGGTCTAAGATGGTACTGAAATATATGTAAACACCTGCACAAATGCAGAGAGCCCTTCTAATGACATTCTGTAAAAGCAAAAATAATGCATGGCCACAGCTTAACTGTATGTAATAGTTACACTATGTCATTTCTTTTGTTTTTAAGGTTTGAGGTAATTCCTACACTATACTGAAAAAAAGATGAAAATTAAAAGCTAAAGTCCAATTCCAGGAATAAAACCTAACAAATGAATACACAAATAGCTCCATATTTAGTTCCTCCACATTTTTGTATCAGTAAAATATGCCTATGCATTATTTTGACATGAGACCATAATTTTATGTTTAGATGGAGTCCCCCACTCTACAGTACTCTCTCAGATTCATTTTTATTTTGTCATTGATTTCGAGTTCACTTTGGCCTGCAGATCCTTAATATAAAGTATAGTATTGTAATTCCTGTCAAAATAATTAAATATTTAATTAGTTATTCATTTCAACAGTGCTTATTCTGTATAAATGTGAAAAGTCTGTATTTTAAGATATGTGGTAAATGTGTATTTGGATACATTTCATTTAGTAGTAGTAAGACAGTCCAGCTGGGCAGCTTAATATTTTAAACTAGAAAACTCCACATAATGAACACTATAATACAAACTGGAGCAGTCTAATAATTGCCAAATTTTGAAAACAGCTGGGCCACGTAATACAGCTTCTCATTAGGTTGAACAGAATTTTGCCAACATTTTGTAAAGCTTTCTGACCTCAACACTGTGACGCAACATATTTTCAGACATCAATATCATCAACGAATGATGTCTATTCTTTAGTATTTTCAGATCTAGTACATAAGTACTAGAACGTACAGTTTTCAGAACATTTAGATTAAGAACAATCAAGCTAAGAATGCAAACGATTCTTTAGAAACTGTACATCAAATCACACTGCCTACAATACACTGTATCAAAAGATATGACATCATACGTACCCAACATGTCCTCCAATGAGTTCACTGCAATCGTGTTGACCTTCAGTGTCACCTGATCTTCACTGTGTAAAAAAAATAACAGTGTCGATGAGACTTTCCAAGATGATAAAATCAAAAACTGAACATATGGAGGTTAATGGAGTAATTTCTTACACTTTAACTTTCCTCACAACCTTCAACCGTATCAGTGCAGCCAAAGCATTCTTCTGCAAATCTGATGATAAGGCTTCATAACACTTCAGATTTCCTGCACAAGTGAGAAATACAACACACTCACAATTAGAGGTGCAAAATATTAATGATACACATATCATTTGTGATACTGGATCGATTCTCAAAAACACATCAAATCTTAAAAAGCAGTGTTCATGCAAAAACTGGTGACAGTGTTTCAGTCATTAAACGTGTCACCTCCAGTGTAAAACAAGTAGTGAAAGTATGCACCGCTGACATTTTCCTAAATTTAGGTTTAAACATCTTATTATTGTAATCAGTAATTACATATATCACTATAACCTCTTTATTATAAGTGTCATATCACCAGGATCTTTCTAATTGACTTCTGAAAGAGGAATATAGAGACTAACAGCACAAACTGAAGACATTTTAATGGTCTCTAAAGAAATCTTTAAAAATGTAATATAATACTTTGCTAGAGCCCTGTTCTTTAAATAAAACAGGGCACCCACTCACACCTTAATGATGACATCGACTTGAATTTCACTTTCACTGTATCTGCCAATTTTAGAAGTTCATATTTTTGCCACTCAGACATGTAATATTGGATCATTTCCCTAATATTTATGTCTCATTTGTTTGATTTTGTTTATGTCAAATTTATGCAAAATTATCACTCATTAGCACCACTGTATATGAACTTATTCCAGCTGTTGTTGTTTTTGTTGTTGCCATGCACACTACTGGTCAAATAAACAAATAAACTAAGCCTCATATTCCTCAGGTCACCTCAGAATAAGGCATGCTGATCTAAGAACAAGTCATTGTTGTTCACATAAGTGCCTTCATTATGATATAAAAGGCATTAAGCATTCTGAGATCTTCACTAGTGTTTTGACACATACAGCCTTTAAAGTGTCTCCAAGTTCAGACAGCTCCAGAACACCACAGCCCTCATTTTATTTATCTGTTCACTTTTCTTACTTTATTTGATCTTGAAGTTCTCTCGCTTTAATCATAGATTAAGGGCTTCAAACGAAGAAATACATACTGCTGCTGTCTGAGCACTATGTGGTGATATTTGTCTGTCTTTGATGCATTTTCAGTAATGAGGATAATAATGTAGGTACCTGCTAGAATGCGCTGGAGTGTGAAGTTCCTCACAGCAGAAACAAACTTATTCTCCGGAAGACTCTCTTCTGTTTCTTCACACAGATACCGACACACCACCTATAGAAACACACAGGCTTGCTGTGATGGTATCATAAGTATCTCCTGTATACACTCACTGGCCACTACATTAGATACAGAAACATTGTCCATTTTTGCTTCACTGACCACAGAGGTGCATCTTATAGACTACAGACTGTACTCCAGTGGTTTCTCTGTATACTTTGTTCACTCTGTTCTTCAATGACCAGGACCTCCACAGAGCTGGTGGATCATTCTCACCAGTGACACTGACGTGGTGGTGGTGGTGTGTTAGTGTGTGCTGAGTGAGCAGAGCTGCTGGAGATGTTAAACACTGTGTTCAATCACAGTCCACTGACTTTCCTTGTCAGAAGCTCAGCACAGTATGTTGGTCCTCTAGTCCTGACACTGTTGGCTGGTTGGTGCACTGTTTTCACTCCAGTAGTGACACAGGTGTTTAAAATCAGCAGCAGCTCTGCTGTGTCTGATCCACTCCAACACACTACCACCACGTCAGTGTCACTGAGAATGATCCACCTGCTCTGTGGGGGTCCTGACCACTGAAGAAAAGATTGAAAGGAGGCTAAGAAAGTATACAAAGAAACACATGAACTACACTATGTAACTGATGTAATTGTAGAGGCACAAAGTGGTCTGTATAGTTGAAATAGACTGACTACAATGAGCTAGTCTCAATGTTATGGCTGATTGGTGTATGACATAATTAAGTTTAGTTTCATTTACAGTTAACCAAGTAGTTACAGCTATTTCACTGCATTCCTATTGTGGAAGGTGTGGTGTCCTAGTACGTTTTATTATTGGTCATAATAGATGTTTATGTGTGTAAAATTACTTGATATCCCTGCAGGAACGGGTCCAGAACTGAACACAGAAAGGCCAGTGTGTTGTGTCCATTCTGAGACATCACAATCTCATGCTTTAAGTCCTGAACAGCGCCACACTTCACCAGAAGATAACACGCTTCTTCAAAGTCCTACACACACACACACACAGAGACACACACACACACACACAGAGAGAGAGAGTCTGAATCAGATTATTTTAGTGTGCATCTTTATATAGTTTACAATATGTAGCTATTATACAGTTAAGGACAAAATGCCCCGCTACGAAAAATTTGTTTTAAATGTATTTACCAGGTGCTGTTAAATAGAGCAAATAACTTTTAACACAGTGTTTTAAACAACCCAGTTTTATTTTGAATGATTAAATAATTTGACTTTGCCCACAGAAATTAGATTATTTCACAAAAAAAAC
>BRDA01052098.1:0-10357 GCA_036984385.1 Crenuchus spilurus | reverse complement strand
TGGGCCAAAGACAGGTTGAATATGTCTGTCAGCACTCCTGACAACTCTCCAGCACACAATCTGATAATATGACCAGGTATGCCATCAGTTCTGATTTGTTTAAATGAGAGGTTGAGAAAATAACAATTCAAATTCTTATAATTAATTATTATTGTTGTATTTATACTAATATAGTCCAAAATTGTGTGAATAAGCATGTACATTGCATACACTGTAAAACATTTTATCAGCTCCAACATAAAAACTTAAGTTCAAAAGCTGCCTTAAAGTTTTAAGTTAAATGAAATCATTCTTTCTATTTATTTCAACTCAAGACTTTAAGTTGAGTTTGGCTTTGAATTCAAAGAAAAACTCAACTTAAAGTCTTGAGTTGAAGTAAATAGAAAGAATGATTTCATTTAACTTAAAACTTTAAGGCAGCTTTTGAATTTAAGTTTTTACGTTGAAGCTGATAAAATGTTTTACAGTGTAGTTTTAGTGAAATAACCTATGCCTCATTGCCTCTACAAAAATACATGTAGAAAAAACACTGCAACTCACTTGACAGTAAAATTATACATATAATTATAATATAATATATATAATTATATATAATATACATCTCTCTGATGCACTTTGCCCATGACAAAACAAACATATAGAAACAAAAAGAAGCCATACATACAGGCATACAGAAATACTTTTCCCTCTCAGCAGGCTGTGTGCTTAATTAGCGGCTATAACTTATGAGCGTGTGTGCAGTAAGACGCACACAGGATGCTGCTCACGTCACTAACTTCGTCAGTCATCTTGCAAGAATACACCGTTACATGTACAAATACCGCTGCAAAACCTACTCACCGTACCGTCAGTTGTATGGCGTCATAACAGGCTCAGCTTAAGTATAAACAGAAAACAGGTATTGTAAACATAAGTTTTGAGTATTGTAAATGTAAATCTTTAAATGAAACTGTAAAATTGTAAATTAGAAACAATCATAAATAAAAAATACTGGTTGTAAATGTAATACTTACATTTTTGCATCTCATTTTTATTTTTCACTTCACAAGTTACGTTTACCATTCAAAAATTATGGTTACAATAAATTTATTTTTGACCCCTTTTTGACAAGGGTGAGGCTCAACGCTCATTGGCTAGAGGGACAGGATATTGACATCACTTCAGCCGAAAACAAACCCCACAAAATGAGAGGGTGTCACTACCTGAGCCATTCACTCTGAATGATTTGTACCGCGCATGCGTATAAGCATGTAATTTCTGGATAATGTTTTACGAATTGCATTAAACCAAAATTTTGTGAAGGATGAGAACTTTTGTACTTTGCAGGACTGCTTACTAAAGGGTGGACTTACATAGGGTGGGAAGTAGATCTGCTTAAGCAGCAGCAGGGTTGCCAGGTCTCTACTACCTTTTAACTCATTATGGTTTTAACACCACAGTTATATGCTCAAACTATCTGTGTTACTATAAGTGTTACTTATAAAAATACTATAATTTTTTATGGCTATGACTGTGGTGTACACAAGAAGTTAAATGGCAGTGAACAACTGAGTTTGAAGAGCATTGGGGTAGACTTACTAGTATTAGATAACTTATTGGAATGAGATCTGAACATATAAATTTAGAGTAGAGAAAAGGGGATATTTTAAATGCAAAGAAAGCAATAATGGAGGTATGTTCTTCTTACATTATATTTACTACTACTAATAATAAAAATAATAATGCTAACAATAATATCTGTAATTGGACGCTCTAGAATTTAGGCTGGTCTCAGGTTGTATCGGGAGGGCGCTTTATGTCAGACATCGGGATGGAGGTTTTTGGGGACCTGGCAACCCTGTTTCTGCTTAACGCAGATCTGCTCCCCACCATCTGTGTAAGTCCACTCTTTAGTAAGTAATCCTGCAAAGTGCGAAAACACAAATTTCTTTTTAACAAACAATTAAACATAAATTTAATAAAACAATAAAGTGCAAAAGTTTTCATCCTTCAACTAAAAATGTTAATTAATGCAATTCATAAAACTTTGGGGCTTGTGCTTGCCTGAAGTAATTTGTGAATGGTAAACGTAACTTGTGAAGTGAAAAATAAAAATGAGAAGTAAAAGTGTAAGCGAAAGTGTAAGTATTACATTTACAACCAGTAATTATGTTTTTAACTTATGATTTTACACTTTCACTTTTTACACTTTTACAGATTTACATTTACATTTACTGTCCTGTCCTCAACTGCAGTGCCTTGCTTTAGTCGACAGACAGATAAACTCCTCTCCAATAACCACACGACATGAGATTCTAGTATATCTCTGTTTACTGAAATCTCATGGAGTAGGGTAAAACAGAAAGAATTCAACATAATATTGTTACATTCTTTATCTAGACATATGGCTTAACACGACTGAAGTGGCTCATGACTCAGTTTGCATATATGAAATAAAACATTGTACATAACATCAATGGAAAGTACTAATGATATCAGTAAATAATATGGCAGATAATGTATTAACACATATACTAACACAGGAGTGATTTACATACAGCAAATCGATCTGCTAATCCACTTTAAAATCTACATAAACTTCACATCTACTTGTAAACATAAATAAATAAACAGTAACAAACTTTCCAACCTAGCGACAATGCCATCTAAACCCAAATAGAGCAGGTCTTTAAAGATAGATCAGAGGGATGAAAGCCAAGAGTCCCTTGCTAACAGCATGAATCAGACTCACAATAATGACATCATAAATCAAGGACAACCACATTATCAAAACTGCACATAGAACATTGCCAGTAGATGCCGCTAATTCACCAATTACAGAAAAACAAACACATAATGTCTATGGGACATGACATTTACGATACTTAAAACTTACAATACCTGTTTTACATTTACGCTTAAGCTGAGACTGTTATGTCACAGTTGTGCTCATACAGTTGTGTTCTCTGGTATCTAGCTGCCCCTAGCTGCAGGTCATGTTGTGTGGGCACATGACGTCTATGTGGATCATGTGACCGACTGAGGGTAGATCTAAATTATTATTATTTTTTATTATTACTATTTTGGGCCACACAGACAGACGTTCATACATACACTTAAAAAACACATTTTGACAAAAGGGCACTTTGGGCAGAAAGGGCAAAAGGAGCAGATGCTCCAGCATCCTCCATCCCCCCCACCCCCCCCACCCCCCTGCACGTGCCTGCTAAGTCCCACAGTTTTTAAGATATCAACACCAGCTTCAGAATCTTTGGTCTGATTGGGAATGATATGCTTCTATAAGAGTTTTTTGTATGATTTTCAGAAAAATATTTTAATTCAGATTTTTCATTTTTAAGAATTATTCTGTCACAGTTCAATGAGCAGAGATGAGCCAGGATGCAGCCAATCCAGGCAAACACAAGTTTATTCAACAAAACATGACTATACAAGCTTGACACTACAATCAGGAAGACAATACAATGACGTAAAACAACACTGTGATATACAAGGCAGACTATAAGGGCAAAGTAATCAGGGTGACAACAGGATAGACAGTACAGGTGTAAACACTTACCAGATGTGATTACATGACAAGGCTGGGAACATATTGACAGAGGCAGAGGCAGAAGCTTGACTGAAAGACATTTCACATACATTGTCTCAGGACAATATTGTCAGAGACTTTTTTTGTGCCCATGGGCACTTAGGGCCCCACACACAGTGTGTAATTTGCATGGGCACAGCGCCGGCCCTCGACATCCTTGGAAAAAATGTCTTGAAGGCAGCATATGTTGCTCTAAAATCTCAGTATACTTTTCAGAACTGTAAATTACTTTTTTCGAGGGCAGAGACAAAATCCCATATCATGACAGACCCTGTTTTTTTGACTTCTTTGTGTGCAATAAGGAAAACATCTGGAATGCTGATTTGTCTGACCACAGTACAATTTTCCACTATATGACAGTTCATCCCAGATGCCTTAGAGCCTCTCATTTAAAAAAATGGATTCCATATGATCTGGACCAAAGAAAATAGCCCATCCACATTGTTATCAGCAAGAAGTCGAAAAGCCAGAGATCAGGTGAATTGGCTACTCTAAATGATCCTGATGTGATACATTCCTCCAGGTGGAAGGTCACTTGAGAGTACATTGTGAGTGATTGGCTGCCGCTTTTTGCTGGTGTGTGTGGTGAGTTGTAAGTGTGTAAATGGATTGTGTTGATTGTAAAGTGTCCTTGCTTATTAGAAAGGTGCTATAGTGTAACATTCATTCATTCACCTTTCAGCATGACAACAACCAACAGCATACCTCCACATTGACAAAATAATGGCTTTACCAGAAGAAGATCAAGCCACCAGAATAATCCAAAGCCCAGACCTGAATCCAATTGAAAATATGTGTGTTGACCTGAAGTGGAGAAGGAGATGTCCTCACAATCTGACAGATTTGAAAAACTTTTGTAATTAAGAGTGGGCAATGATTGCCATATCAAAATCAGCCATGCTGATAGGTCCCTACCCAAAATGTCTGAATGCTGTCATACATTCAAAGGGCACTTCATCAAAGTATTAGTTGCAAACACATTATATTAGATCTTTATTTTTAGTTAGTAGTAATAGTAGTCAGAGTAGTAGTAGTGGTAGTAGTAGTAATATTTATATTATTAGTGATAGTAGTAGTAAATGTAATAATATTAGAAGTAGTAGTGGCAGTAGTGGCAGTAGTAGTAGTAGTAGTAGTAGTAATACTAGTAGTACAATTAGTATTATCAGTTGTAGTATTACTAATAGTAGGGGTAATAATATTAGTGATAGTAGTAGTAGGAGTATTAGGACTATTAGTAGTAGTAGTAGTAGTAGTTGTTGTAGTAGTAGTAATAGTAGTAATAGTAGTAGAGGTTTTATCAGCATGTGAACATTCCAACACGGGGAAATAACACACTCGACCGTGTGTACACCAACATCAAAGATGCTTATAGAGCCGTGCCTTATACAGCCCCCACCTCGGGCTGTCTGACCACATCTCCCTCCTGATGGTTCCTGCATACCACCCTCGACTGCGACGCTCCAGACCCACACAAAAGACCATCACTGTGTGGCCCAGCGATTCAGATGTTGTGCTGCAGGACTGCTTTGACTGCACAGACTGGCAGGTTTTCAAGGAGGCTGCTGAGAGTGAGGGGGAACTTGACGTGGAGGATTACACATCTGCAGTCCTCAGGTAAATCAGCAAGTGTGCAGGTGACATCACCACCACCAAGACTGTGACCTGCTACCCAAACCAGAAACCCTGGCTGAATGCAGAGTTGCGTTCTCTGCTGCAAGCTAGGGATGCAGCTTTCAGGTCCAGCGACCCACAGGGACTAAAGAGGGCAAAAGCTGCATATGCTCAGAAAATCCAGGGACATTTCACCTCCCAAACAACCTCTGCATCAATGTAAAAAAGATGAAGGGGATGATTGTGGACTTCAGAAAAAGCCAGCATTCCCACCCCCCCTGCACGTCAGAGGATCTGAGGTGGAAGTGGTCTCCAGCTACAGGTACTTAGGTGTACACCTGAGTAACAACCTCACCTGGAGCAACAACACTTCCAGTCTGGCCAAGAAGGCACATCAGCGGCTCTACTTCCTCAGATGACAGAGGCAAGCTGGTCTCGGAACCTCAGTTCTCAGATCCTTCTACAGATGTGTGGTGGAGAGCATCTTGAATCTTTTCAAAGTTGTTAGGTGTATGTGAGGCTTTAGGAAACTCACACACTGCACTGACATTTTATTACACTTGGTCACTTTAACTGTGTGTTTATTTATTCATTTATCCACTCATTCATATAACTTGCTGCTAATCTCCCATATTGTACAGTCTATCTACACTCTTGTCCAATACTGCTCTGCACAGTGTACATTCTATATTTACATTGTATAATCTACATTTACATCTGTATATTTTATATTATATCTGTATATATTCATAACAAAACTTTATATTTATCAAACTACTGCACTGGGTAAAACTGGGACCTAGGGCATGTAATTTCTTTCCACCTCATGTACTACATGTTTTGCGAATGACAATAAAGTTTCCTTGAGTCCTTGATTATCAGTGATAGTAGCAGTAGTAGTAATGGTGGTGGTGGTGGTGGGGGTGGGGGTAGTAGTAGTAGGTAGTATTAGTAATAGCAGTATTGGTGGTAGTAGTAGTAGTAGTAGTAGGAGGAGGAGGACTAATAGTAATAGGAGGGGGAGTAGTGTTGTTAAAAACCAGAAAAAAGAAAATATGTAAGTCTTATTTTGGTCATTTGATTAAATAACCTTTTATAATGGAAAAACATGCTTAAGTTGCACTTAACTAAAATGTGTTTTAGAGCAGTGGTGTGCATATAATTTTACTCAATAATATTCTCCAAAGATGTCTCTGGGTCCTTACAGAGTGTTACACTCTCAGGGCTTCACACTACAACGCTTCATGTGGCACCAACTCTGATCACACCCTGAAGATGATGCTTATTTTTTGTTCATTTGCTCTGAGATCTTTGTCCCCTGCGACTGTCATTGTGTGCTGCTCATTTGTTTTCAACTATTTTTTGTCTCAGCCAGCGCATCAGCAGTGTGTGTGTGTGTGTGTGTGTGTGTGTGCGTGCGTGCAGAGTCATGTTAATAACACCATTAATATTACACTTTGTGTTCATTTTGAACAATTAGCAAACATAAGTAAATAAATGTGGAAATGTTTCTGCTGTTAGCTGATTATTTTTGATAAAGCATTTGATTTACTTTAGAATGAATGTTAAAGTCTCAGCGGACTGTGCCTCTTCCCATAATTAATTGATGATTAATTGGAGATTAATTGCAATGATGCAGCTGTGCAGCGTTGAGTGCATTATGCTCCTCACATACACACATATTCACCAATCAAATGTTGTACATTATCACCATCACAACGTACTTACTTATAATAATAATAATAATAATAATAATAATAATAATAATAATAATAATAATAATAATAATAATAATAAATATTATTTTGATTATTTAAAGTATATCACTTTAATGACCATTGGTGCACAATAGTCATTATCAATATTTTATTACACGCTTTAAACTTCCACACTGTTTAATCAGAAGATAGTGAAATATTCACTGAATAAATTGAGTTTTGGGGAGAAATAGATTTCTATTGTTATATTGTAAGATAAAATTGGTAACAGTTGAATGAGGAATATTAGATATTGCATATTACAGAGACATTTTAAAGCTAACACATCGGCTTTAAAAATGTAAACCATTTAAAGGCAAACTAATAGACACAAATAGAGAAACAATAGACAGACAGACAGACAGACAGACAGACAGACAGACAACATAGATAGATAGACAGACAGACAGACAGACAGACAGATAGATAGATCTGTATTCTGGGTTGTTGTTACTAGTGTAACTGGTGTATGATGCCGATTCCTGTGCACAAAAATACATTTGAATGTCACACAGTATTTGCGCGTGTTTGGCATTTAATGGAACCAAGGGCGTAGGAATGAGTTTACTATTGGGGGGGTCGCATATCCAAAACCTGACAGATATGTAAATAGTAGCCTAAAAAAAAGTAAAGTAAGTCCTGCTGCTGCTATTTCTGCTTTTTTGCTGGTGGTGGCATTGGCATGTGCTGAAAAATGAGATAAAATATTTTGCACAGTGTAGCAAACTTCTAGACAAATGCAGTAAAAATAATGGACGAGTGGAGTGACCATTGCAGGATTAAGATGACTAAATCAAAAAGATTTGGTTTCTATATGAAGTTAAACTGACAAAAAGACGTTATAAACAAGATACATTAGCAGCAACATTTGGTTTTACCTCACTAGCATTCCTAGGTTTTGAGATTTTTGAGCCCCCCTGTCCCTCTAGTGAGTAGGCCCAGGTTTTTCAAGATTCTTCTTCCTCCCTCCTTCTGATGAGCCATCAGCTACCAACTATTCTTATGTAAATGATTGCTGGGATTCCATCCAGCCAGCCATGAAACACCCAGGTCTCTTCTGGTTCTGTTTTTTTGTGTTCTTCGACATTCACTGTATAATATGTAATAATGTGAAAATGTATGATAATTATGTCATTTGTGTCATTACAGAAAAAATAAAATGTATTTCATTGTTGTAATTTAAAATAAAATGTAATTTCAGTGGAGACTGTCAATGCTTGTACATACTCTGAATGTAATTGTGACATTGTAATGAAGCCAGGATCCAAGTGCGGATATAGAGTATTTAATAAGGACAGAGAGGTAGCCAAACAAACAAACACAGAATGCTAATATAGCGAGAGCAACCAAAACCAAATAAGGAATAACCAAAATCGAAGTCAGAGTCCAGGCAAGAATATCCAGAAATACCAGGCAAGATAACACTAGGAAGATAACGCCCAGAAATGACAGGGAAAACCAAAATCAAGACCTCGCACCGATAAACCCATTAGCTTAGCTTAAATACTGTATTGATGTCTATGGTAGGAGGAAGTCAGTATTCTGGAGATAGCGACCTCCGGTGGCGGGGGGGAGGACTGCTCAGGGTTACAGGTGAAGGAGACCCCTGGTGGATAGGAGGTTCACTGTCCTGGTGGAATGTCACAGTAATATTTTACATTTTATTTTGTATTTTTCTTTGTAGTGTTATTGTAAATTACATTTTACATTTGAGGCATTTAGCAGACGCTTTTATCCAAAGCGACTTACAATTGGGGGTTAGGTGCCTTGCTCAAGGGCACTTCAGTTGTGACCTGCCCGGGGATCGAACCAGCGACTTACAGGTCACCAGACCAGATCCTTAACCACTAGGCCACGGCTGCACTCCTTAAATCTTTTTATTAATAATATACTAATTACTTCAATTTCATTTTATTATTATTATTGTCTTTACTAAAATAAATGTATATGTAGTAATGTATGCATACCATTGGCTATGAAGGTAGAAATGTAATATTTTCATACATGATTACAAATTATCATTTTAACATTAACATTTTAACATTGTGTGTGAATGTAATTGTATGTATAATTGAAATGTAATTTCAGTGGAGATTTATTTACAATAATATATTAAATTCTAATTTAATATATTAAATTCTAATTTATTAGAATAATCGTAAATTATACAATATAATTATTATACAATAATATTACAAAAAATTGTAGGTGTATTATTATTCTAATATTTTACATTCACATTAACAATTACATTCACACACAAAATGTATGATAATCATGTAATTTGTTAAAATAAAATGTAATTTCAGTGAAGCATGGTGAAAAGCATGTCGTGAAGTGAAGTGAAGATAAAATATAAAATAAAATGTATGTCATTGTAATATTACAAATAAAATTACATTACATGTTACATACATGGACATGCAATTACAGCTATAAACATTATTTTATAAGTGGTTTCTGTTCTTCTGCAACTTGTGTGTAAGTGTGTGTCTAGTTTCAGTGGAAACTGTCCATGTAATGTAATATGTAATGTTGTATTTTTGTTTGTAATATTATTGTAAATAAGTGAATGACATACATTTCATGTAATTGGGTGTTTCAGGTCTGTTCTTTGTATACAGTATGTGCAGGTTTGAATAGCGTGTGAAAGAGCCGGCAGTGACTGAAATTAGACACACACTTACACACCAGGTGCAGAAGAATAATAAGATGTATTATATATAAGATGTTACTTAGAAATTAGAAGTGCGTATACAGTGCGTGCAGGTTTGAATAGCGCGTGTGAAGCGCGAGAAGCAGCCGGCAGTGACTTTACCATCCTTATTCATATAAAATAAAATAGAATTTATAATGTTACATACAGAGTATGTACAAGCATTGACAGTCTCCACTGAAATGACATTTAATTCTAAATAACAACAACAAAATATGGTTTATTTTTTTCTGTACAACTGAGCTTCAGCGTGTATCAGCTTTTACAGAAGCTCACGTGTGTTTGGCCGACTGGCCGCTCGGCTCGGCTTGCGTATGTGTGTGCAGCATGATTCCTGTTCTAAAATTATATATAAATATTTTTTTCCTTCAAACTTTGTGGAAAGAGGAAAACTCTTGACTGTGAGAGGGAATTTTGTGTGAGAGGCAGGGTGAAGACGCACTTTTATTGCATAACAAGCAGCAGAGTGAGGTGTGAATGCCTCAAATTCCTGCGCAGGGGGTTTAGCGAGGGAGAGACCCTGCAGACAACCTGCTTTCATGACGAAATTTTTGTCGGTTTGGGAAAACTAGTGTTCAAAACAGTGGCGACTGCTGGTCTTTCAAGGAGGGGAAGCTCAATTTCGGGCTACATCATAAAATGTGTCGGTTTATTTATACGTAAATTCTACCCTCCATTCCTTTT